>VUQI01030379.1:64376-78217 GCA_015106735.1 Paratilapia polleni | reverse complement strand
AATAAAATAAACAAAATGAAAAAAAAAAAAAAAAAAATAAAAAAAAAAAAAAAAAAAAAAAAAAAAAAAAAAAAAAACAACAACAACAAAAAAAAAAAGTTAATGCAATACTTTTGTTAGACTACTTGAATTAAAGGTGAAAGTCTGCATTTCAATCACATTTTGACTCCACTGTGGTGGTGTACAGAGGCGAAACTACAAAAAAAAAGTGTCATTGTCCAAAATCTTAGGACATAACTGTATAATACAATAATCAAGCGCAAATAAAAATCTTTTTTTAGAAAGATTACAAAAAAAATTAATTACACTTTAAACACAAAAATGTGTTATGTCACAGTATTGAAGGATATATTTACCTGCAGCGCCCAACAGAACACAGTGCTATGGGGTCTCCCACAACTGCAACCAGGGACTGGGCTCTGGTGATGGCTGTATTTAACAGCTTGTAGTTGGACAGGAAGCCATAGTCAAGGTCCTCTGTTGAGTCCTCAACCAGCTGCTCTTTGCGCTTGATGGCCGTTTGCTTGTGCTTGCAGGTGTGCCGCGTACGCACCGTGCTGAGGAACAGGACTCGGAACTGTTTACCTGCAAACATTTTTTAATAATACATTTTTCAAGCACTCTAAGAAGTAGCTTCTGTGGCATTTAATATGAGTGGAAACTTAAAGCACTGTAGTGCTGTTTTCTTAAGCTAATTGTCTAGTAATAAATAATTGTACATTAATAAATATAACTATATAGTCTGTTGAAAGAAAGAAAAATATTATCCTTGTGTGTCAAATTCAAATCCCCTAACCACTAACTAACCTCTAACTAGAGTTTTTCCATGTGTTTCATGTATGATTAATGAGAGAGTTAATGACCTGTAGAAAGCAGCTGAATATGAGAGCTGCATGAGACTGAAGCAGAAGAGACTTGAAAAAGAACACTTACTGTACATTCTGCATCTACTTGACTTCATAATATCACGTACAATATGAATACTGATAAACTACAGTGCAAGATTGATGGGATTTGTTTGTTTTTTATCAATCATTTTCTCACATTGAGAAATGAAGGAGGCAAGGTTCATGGAATTCAGCACTTGGGGATTTAAGTTTGAGATTTGTTTATATTGTTTTGTCTTTTTGATTGCCTCACAATAAACACTTTCATCCAATTTTCAATTTCTTTAAATAATTATAATGTTTTGTCTCCTAATGCAGAATACCATCAAGACCATCTTAAAATAAGGCTCATTAATTTAACGTTCATTTTTTTTTGTCATAGAGATATAATACCTTAAGACTGGATATACAAAGCACAGGATGCTGGTTAATATTTTCTCACCTTGGACATTGAGCACTCTTTCCACGCTGACCTCAGGCATTCTCTTCTTTCGCAGCTCAGCACGAATGCGGAACACCTGGTCAGCGTATGGTGACACCACCCCAATGCTGCCTTCATCTAGCTTACCCCAAGCCACAGGCCACTTTTTGCGCAATTCCTCCACCCGTTCCACAATCTCAAACACCTGAGGAGAAGGACAGGGTATCAAGAGGTTTGGAGATTTAGGATTTATTCAAATAGCTTTTTAAATAACTGTGGGCAAATTTAAGACATTACAGTTACAAAACATTTGTTTAAAAAAAATATTCATTAAATTTTAAAAAAATGGAATTTTAACAGTCTTGACAAATAAATTTAATTAACATAAGATATGTAAAAAGGTCATTTTTTTATGTAAAGAATACAAAAAGTGAACTGAGCTGCATTCTCCCACAATATTTGCTCAGTTCAGTTTGACAAAGAAAACTTTTTCCATGACTTAAGCTTGAAGCTTGGGGTGCCACCTATTTCTCCTGGCTGTTTAAACATCTAAAGCATCTAAAAGATATATCTTCTTGATTAATCTTCTCTTCTACAACCACCCTAAGGTAGCACTACTTAACAATACTGAACTGGACTCATGCCTCATAAAATAACTTTTTAGTCTCATACTAGAATTAAGAATTACCTAATTGTTATTAAAGCTGAAGTGGTGGTTTTGAATCCCTTTTTTGATTATATGAGCAGTTTTTCAATTTCTGTTCAGAGCTTAGCCCTACTGGTGAAGGCTTTGAACTGTCTTCACCTTGAGCTAAGGCCATCAAAGACCAAAGATGCTTGCACAAGACAGACATGTGATCACATTTTATTCAATGCATATTATTTCACCATAATAATAATAATAATAATAATAATGGTTTGACATAGGTGCTGCACCAAAGAGACAGAAGGTAATTCATTTGGGATTGATGGCAAGAGGATCAATGCTTTCAGTGGATGGAGCATGACAGTAAAGGGTCAGGATTCACTGAAAGCCAATGACCACAACCAAGTGATTCTACATAAGGACCAATCCAATCCACCAGATTACCAGCCATATGTTACTGTAGGGTAGTTTCATAATGTTTTTCTTTTATTTTTTATTTATTTATTTATTTTTTAAGTTTCCCCAGGTACAAATAGTGAAGCTTTTGTTTATATGGGATTAGATATCATGGTCCCTATCAATCTACTGAGCCAAAAAAAAAACAAAAAAAACCAAACAGAGCAGCCAATACTGATTAACTTCACATACATTGTGTTTTTAAGCTTTGATCGCTGTAACCTTGTCAGAGGGAGTAAAGAGTCTGCAGAAAAAGAAGGGCGATTCCTAAAACTTTAGATGTGGCTGACCGGAATCATAAAAGTTTCACACTTATCCTAATCCAATGTAAAAATATCAAAAAGGCATAGATGACTACAGCAGATTTTTTTACATTTTAAAAAGATATTAAGATAATGGCACAGACCAGCAAAATGCCACATTCCAGCCACAGAGGTGCTAAATTAATTCTGCCGTTATCTAGTTATAGAGACATTATAATGTATGCTGCTTGTAATTGCATTTCATATCAGCCAAAAACTTTTCTAACAGGTTTTATATGCATGCAAAATCACAGGTGACGAAGCAGAATCACCACCAAATATATATTGTATTATATTTCATTACCATTACTAGCTAATGCGTGAACCTGGCAACTACATTGGTAAGAGGTCATTGTTAATTTTTTGTCTGTGTTTTTTTCTTGTCTCTAGATCTTTTATCTTAACTCTTATATTTGTAGATCTTATGGGAGTTTTTACAAATCCTATTTCTTTGTATAAAATTGCTAAATTATTCGACATTCTACAAACTATCTTTACACAGCAGCAGCTCTGGTGCTCTGTGTCTAAACAGGTGAAGTTCAGGGGCAATACTGAGTAGTAGGTAATATGTTTTAGAAGTGCTTAGAGGCCAATGCATAGTATAAGTATCAGTATCATTATACACACAAAACACAGGGAAATAGACTCAAATATGCTTTGGGTGGTATTTAGTTGAAGTCCAGTGGAAGCTATTACACCACCTGTGTAGACAGTTGGAATTATTAAAATGGGACCATATGATTTTCATAAGATGCTTGTGAGACCAAAAATGTGTCTGAAGGGCTTTCTGTGAAGATATGCCGTAACCATACCTCAGCATTGTTGTAGTAGGCAGTGCTATTCTTCTCCTGGACATCTTCTCCTCTTGCTGTGAAGAAAGTCAGTGGGTAGAAGTCTTTATGGGAGGGCTGCTTCCCACTTGCCATTAGCTTCCCATCATAAAACAATTCTGACGTGTAGCTTTAGGAAGAGGAGAAGAAAAGGAAAAATAAAATATGGAAATATGAATATATGGAAATATGGAGTACGTCTGCTTAACACTTAACAGAAATGTATTTTTTCATACACAAAAAAAAAAAAAAAACTTATATCATTGGGTAATTCTACGTCCTGTGCATCATTTTATTCACATTTTCCTTGAAATCAAGTTTGAAGATGATAACCAGTACTTGTTCACAAAGCTCACGTTTGTCATGATAGACCTGGTAAAATATATTTGGATCAATACTAACACCATACTGTGCCCAATGAAAATACAAACATGTTTTATGTTTAGAGAGTGTGTTCAAGGACACAATGTGTTTACTACCAGTACTGATGAAAACTTAAAATTTAAACATTAAACCTAAACATTTGTGAACAGATGTGAGATGTACAGTTAAGCCAGATAATTTTGTACTTGCTCTCCAGATGTCTGCCACTACTCTTCATTTCTCAAAGTGAACCAGGGAGCAGGAAGTTGGCATGAGGCAGTGTGACTTTATAGAACCACAGAGAGTCATAATGGATAAAGACTGAGACCAGACCACAGATCTGTAACTGAGAAAGGGTGGTACAGTGGAGCAGACCAGGTCCAGAGTGTGGTCTTTGTTATAAGTGAAAACATAATTCTGCTGCCCAAAACTGACAGTCTCAAAAAGCACTGACAGCTCAGCGGATCAGGGGCAGCTTTGAGAGTCAACATTTATGTCAGTGGCACTGACTGCGCAGCAGAAACTGGAGCTCAGCCAACATAATAAATGTTGGGGTAAACTATTTTGGGGTGGTAAACAGTACAACAAGAAGGGGTTAACGGTTAAGTGGTCTGAATGCCAAATAAACAAATGTGGTCACAAGTTGGTCCAAGCATCCCTTACACTGAAATTGTTTCAGGTAAACAACTACTACACCACCATGCATCCTGCGGAGTGAGGTGTCTGTGTAAAGACATAGCCAAAGGGCATGGCTTAAGTGTCAATAATTCCCTTTGGCAATGCCACATTTCTGGTAGAGTTAGTCCATTTTCTTTTTGGCTATAATACCATGTACGATAGCTTATTATTAAGAGAACAAATGCTTAATAAAATGAATGCGGCTCTATTCTGGCAACATGACGTAGTGGTGGTTTGCTGTAATGATGCCAGGCAGCCAATAAGCTCGCATATCATTTGCCGTAAGATGCAGCCAAAGGAGGGGGACGAGGAAATGGAGACAGATCACCAGTGTAGCAGTGGAGAACTGGCCCGTGAGCCACCTGGCTGACAGAGCAGAAACACTGCTACTCTTGAAAACAGCTCACCTAAGAAGCAGCAGCTAACTAATATCTGAAACAGCCACTTCGAATTGACGGAAAATGTGTGGTCAAAGCCTGAGTGTGTCAACACACAGGCTGGACTGTAGAGAAACCACAGTGAAAATCCAAGGGAGAGATCGGAGGGTTAGGAGCTTAATCTGATACCAGAATAAGGGAACAGCTGGCTGGCCAAAGGGTCAATGTGTCCAGTAATTAGCAATCCACAAAAATCACCAGGTTAGTTTAACTGAGAAAACGCATCTTTCTCACAGCGCAACACTATTAATGCCTCTCTAGCGAGACTCTGCCTTCCAGCATGGTGGTTCAGAACAGCTGAAGACCACATCCTTCTCAACCTCTTTAGACAGTACTTCACAGAAGGCTGCAAGGGAGGGCTTCAGGGCACACACTTACTTGATGATAGCTTCATGAGAGCGATAGTTCTCACACAGGAGAATACGACAGGGGAATTCAGGAGGGTAGTGCTCATACAGTCGGTCCAGTAGGGAAACGTGTAGGTTGCGCTCCCGTGCAAACTCGCTGTACACAAATGGACTGAGCTGCAAATCAAGGAGAGAGAAAAAAAGCAGCGAAGGCAAGCTATGTTAGTTTTAAAAATCACACCCCAGATACTTCATGTGGTCCCCCTGAATTATGTATCCTTTCTATTCAGTTTCATATACTAAATCCAAGACTAACAAAACTTTTCAAGGTCAACCAAATTCTTAAGTCATTTAGGTGACTGCATGATGCAATGCTGGTCAGTAAAATTGGATAGTGTTTCACTGTAAAGTAAAACAAAATGTTTCCATCTTACTAGGCTTGACAATTCAGGACTACATGTCTTTTTTTAAACAAATGCTTTCGTTGTCATTGTTTTTTAGCTGCATGATAGTATGGCAAATAAAATTCCCTCAAAATCCAGAACTGTAGAATAGCATAATGATCAATTGTACCAAACCACTGGTAGCATTTTGTTTTCACCATCTTGCAAGAAATATCAAAGTTTATTGTATATTCACTAAACTTCAACTCCACAGGTACCACTGGCTTTCTCCTCAACTCATATTATATATTGAATTTAAGGAATTTTGACTTGGTTGATGATTAGTTGGGTAGGAGATTCAAAATGTACTTTGACAGTCATTAGTGTCAAGTTATCCCATTGCAACCTGCATGCTTTTCCACATGCACGTCATGTAAGATTAATATTTACTTCTCAATTTCAAGCAATTAAAATGTAATAATTTCAAAATATCTTAAAATCAAAATCACATCCCATTGGAGAACAGCGTTTGGTCATTTATGCCAAACCACTTGGTAGCATTTTGATTTCAACATCTTGCAAGAATTAACAAAAGGTTTACTGTGTATATACGTATCAAGAATAAAATCAATAAATGCTCAAATACTTATGAAAACTCAAAACAATTTAGTGTGTTCTTTTCTTTAGTGTGTTCTTTCCCCCTCTGTTCTGATAGTAGTTGGCATGATTTGTATTCATCTTGTGCTCTGATTGAAATGAGGTTAAAGATTTATAAAACAGACACTTTAGTATGAACCTAATATATGTCTGCCATTGAGAGAGAATCAGGTTGCTTTAATGAGGCCCGGGACAGTCAATAAGAAATCAATCAACCAACAGAGACCTTTGCCTTTACTGACATTGGTTGAGTCTTACAATGTAAGAAGATGAAAAAAGTACAAAGGACATCTTTCCTCTACCTGTGAGGTGACCAGGTGGTTATACAGGATAGAAATGTAGACAGAAGAAAAGCTGAGGCACTGACTAAGAAAGAAACATATGGACGCACTGGTGGACATTGTGTCTTAATCCTGATTTTCTTTCCTCCAAGAAATAGATCAAGTAATTAAAGCAATTATCGCATGGCAGACTCATGCTGCATCTTTATCCACTACGCTTCTGGTAATCCTGTGTGCCGTCTTAAAACCAGCAGACAGGGAAATCGGGTTTTAATTCCCTGTGTTGGCTTAGAAAGCCTGACTGACATGATTTTGTATTTGTGTTGTTTGTGGTTGAAGCGGTCTCTAAAACTGCAGTTCCACAGTGTCTGCTGTCTGTTGCTTGTATTTTGAAGTAGGTACAATAGCAGTCTAATAATAAGCTAAGTGCAAAAGGGTTATTACTACTACTTAATGTCACAACTATCATCTGTAGCTTGTTCCATCTCCCCATCCAAGTATGAGTTTTGATTTAGCGATATAGAAAAAACCCCTTCAAGTATTTAAGAGAATGATCCCAAGAGCCTGTAATGTGCATTTTTATTATTCAAGTGTAGATACATTTAGTCTTTATGAATGGCAGTTTTTGAAGCTTCAACAAAGTCAAAGGTGAATCCTATCTGTACATTTTGTCAATGCCTTTGTTTACCTGCATGTGGTCTCCGGCCAGCACGATGCGGGTGGTCTTGCTAGCTAGAGCAAAAGGCATGATGGTTTCACACTCCATGGCCTGGGCCGCTTCATCCAATAGGATATGAGTGAACAAACCTGCCAAGACATACAAGACACCAACATCAGTTCACTTCTAGATACATGATAGTTGCATTGTCCAATTGCATTGTCCCTTTAAGGGGAAAAGTAGACCCAAATCAAGCCAGCAACCCCCCCCCCCCAGCAAGGCCACTGGATCCCCTCACTGTGGAGCTCAAGAGTTCTGAATTTAATTCCTTTAATTTATCATGTGTCTGTAGCAGCTAATTATGTTTTGACATCCTAATTAATCAATTGATTAGTGTATAGTTTTAGCTCCAACAGCAGTTCTAGGCTGATATTCACCTTAAATAAAAGTTTTATATTTGTCATTTTGTTTGCCGTGTTGACTCAATTAATTAAAAAATTATTTGTTCAATAAATGGTGCAAATTAAAAGTTAACAAAAGCAGCCTTTCCAACAAACCTTTGTCATTCCCTGCTTTCACACAGAGACAGCTGAAACAATCATCAAAGACCCTTGTTCTAAAATACTTTACGATAAACATTTGTTAAAGTGCTTGCAAAACACACACACACACACACACTATATTTATAAAGATATATACTGTTCATTGGGGACCTTAAAATGTTTTTCTCTCCTTCTTTTAACCAGTCCTACAACTTAAAGGCTTGGGTCTGTGTACATTTTGAAAATGACTGAACAGCAGAGTCTAACCCTGACTTAAAAAGCTCTAACAGAGGTCGGCAGAATGAGGGGAGGGGATAAAACAGCATGGCAAATGAGTGCTGGAACAAGGAGCAAGGAAAAGAGGCTGAATAACAACCAGCAAACAGCCTCTAAAGCTACACCATTTCCACAGGAAAGTATATGCAGATGTGAAATATGACAGTTGGAAATAAAATAAACTGAGGGACTGACAAAAAAAAGTAAACAAACAACAACAACCAAAAAAATGGGCTGGAAAGACAAGGGGTGGAGCAGTTTGATTTGAGGCAACATTCACTCCTTAGTATCTGCCTTTGAAACAAAATGCCTGCAAAATATGTTTTGCAAGCATTTTTTCCCCCAACTACAAAGCCTGAAACCAGTGTTATCTCTCTCAACTCTGTGTGCACTTCACTGAAGCATAGGCTGGCACTGTTCCCCTGCTGTGATCCTAATAAAATGGTAAACACTTTGTTACAATGGTTCATGCTCTGCATATAGAATATGAATAAGTGGGTTTATCCAAAGCGTGAAAAGTGAGACATGTCCCTTCAGAATAAAAAAAAAAAGTGTATATCTTGTAACAGAGTTATTTTCAATTAATAAAGAAAGACTGCTAAATTTTGCAGAGGTCACAGTTATTCCAAATAAAGAGCGCACTGTGCATAAAACTATACAGACAAGTAGTCTCTGTTAGGGCTGGGTGATTAATTGAATTTTAATTTCAATTATGAATCTGGCCTCCACTGATAATGAAAACAAAATAATTGGGATGAAACAACCTATCTAGAGGAGGTAAAATTCGCAAGGTTTCCTTAAGTCAACTTATGGAATAATTATTAATGGTTGCCTGCAGCTGCTTTTTGCCTCGGTATCGCTCAGGGTCTCTCACCCAGTCCGCTTTTAGCAATGTGCGGCAGTTGGCTGCCCACTTTGGATCTCTGTAGATTGCCTTGTGGCTGATGTGGGATCTCCCTAGGCATGCGAGTCTGCTGCCACCAGCGGATCTCTTCACCCCTGTTTGCACTCGCATATGTGCTGCGGTGGAGGCAGACCAATGGCTGCCCTTACAAGGTGGTCTTTGAGGTTCTTTTTTTGTTTTTTTTATTTATTTTTTTTAAACCATAAACCATAATCTCCCTACCAGACAACCCTGTGTCTCCCACTACCTTGATCTCTCTTTTTGCATTTTTCTACTCATTTTAATTACATTTAACCTTAAAAGGAAATGCCCTGTAGAATTGAGAAGCCTTAGTCTTTATATAATAGGCATATTATCATGCCTCTGAATGACAGGATGAAGGCACAGCAAAGCTGCAGTGTTTCACTATGCTGAGAGCAAAGAAATGTTAGTGAAAACATAACTTCAAGTGTTCAGGTCTAGTTTGAGGTCTAGCTTTTCCTTGATTTCCTCTTATTTACTATAAATTGGAGTGCGGATGAGTCCTACTACATCGTGGCTACTTGCCCTTTTACTTAGAGTTAACTTTATTAATCAATGGAGGGAAATTTAATCATCATAGCAGCTAAATATATTCAAATAGAAATCTCATCACACCACAACAGTTGAAATGAAAAGCAGAAATAGGACAAGTAGGGGTATGGGCCGATAGCCTGGTGTTAAAAAAAAACAAAACCATAAAAGCTTTAAGATTAATAATGTCCTTATTATACAGTCAATAAGGTAGTATGCAAAGCGCAAACAGATTAGAATAATAAATAAAAAGGTATGGCTCAGTTACAAGCACTTCAATCCACATGAACACATATGGCATAATAACACTCACAAATGATATACATGGGTCACTGTAAATGACAACGTTTCCCCAGGCAGGAAAGTAGAGATTAGTTGGGAGGCAAGAGGGAGGAAAAGATGGTCTTTATGAGCATCAGACAGACAGAAGCAAAAATGAATTAATGTAGTGCTTATCACTGCAATTTGGAAATGTCTCAGAGAACCTATTCACTAAACCAGAGGTACAAAAATTAATTTATGTAGCTGCTATCTGTCATTGGGCAGTGGTAGGAGAAAGGAGGAGTTGGGGGATAATAAGTAGAGGTGAAAGAGATCAGACGCACAGTGCTGCAGAAATGATTTGGTGGAGAGATGACTCTTTAATAATAAATGACAATTCCTTCTACTCACACACCCAGTCTCTCACATTCTCCCTTTTAGAGTCTTTTTTGGCTCTTTTCACACTGTAAAAGTGATTTGAAAAGTACATAAGTGTGAAAGGGTCTATGTGTGTAACTAAACCCAATAACACAAGCTTTGTAAAGAAGCTTTGAAAGCTGTGTGAAACTCTCATCAAAGAAACAATTCCTAACAATCTGCTTGGATGTGTTGTGGTACCTGTCTCACAGTGTGATCCCCTTTAGGAATCTACCCAATTTCAGATAAAAACATTCCTTTACTGAGAGCAAGATCTGGCTGCAAGATCAAGTAGCCTCCATAAAGATCAATATTTACCTAACCCACAGCACAAACCTACTAAACAGGAGGATACAGCATCATCTTTCCAACAGTCCACATCTTACCAGCACCTGGCTTGGTTACATTTTGTTTCTTCAGGGTTAAGGTTTAGTTAACCAATATGTAGTAAATGTGACATTTACTGCAGGTAATTGTCTTACTATCCTGTGGTTGCCCAATTACAGGAATGTAGCTGATCCTGAACAGACAGAAGAGTCACTGCAGACACACAGCTAGTATGCATTTCATACCAGTAAAACATCTTTAGAAAAATGGCCATGTCTCTCTGTCAATTACAGTTATAGAATATACCTTTTCTAACTTTCTGTCAGTTTAGAACATGGCAGAAAAATGGAAACTGCAATGTCTAATTATCACAGAATTGTTGTTTTGTGATACCATTGTTTTCATGGGCAATCAGTCTGTGATTCCTATCCCTACTCTACACACAATACTTGTGCATGCTGTTGTTAGGCAATTACAGGTTTGCTCCCATTTGAGATCCAGATGTTTTTGGACAATGACACATTTTTCTGTAGTTTTGCCTGTGTACATCACCTCAGTGGATTTTAAAAATCAAACAATCGAGATGATGAGACAATGCTGACTTTCAGCTTTAATTCAAGAGGTTTAAAAATGTGTTGCTTTAACTGTTAAGGAACTTCAGACATTTTTATACACAGTCCCCCCTATTTTCAGAGGCTCAAAAGTAATTGGACAGACTAACATAATTTGACAGCTGGGATAGGCTCCAGCCCAACCACGACTCTGAATTGGATACGCAGAAGAAAATGGGTGGATGGATAGATGGTTGGAAGTAGTTTCATGGCCAGACCCATTCACTCATTATTCATTACAATTAAGCATATAAAATCTGGACTTGATTCCAAGTGTTAAACTTGTGTTTGGTAGCAGTTCACTGGAACTCTCAATATGAGGTGCAAAGAGAACCTGATGCAAGTGAAGGAGGCCATTATTACACTGAAAAAACAAAAACAGTGGTTTAGCAGTGGTCAAAATCAATAATCTGGTGCATTCTTAAAAAGAAGGAATGCACAGGCCAGCTCAGCAAGAGCAAAAGGCCTGAAGGACCACAAAACAACTGAAGTGGATGATCACAAATTCTTTCGTTGGTTAAGAAAAAATCCCTTTACAACATTTAGACTAGTCATAAACACTCCTGAGGAGGTACGCATATCACTATTAAAGTCTACAATCAAGAGACGCCTTCATGAATGTAAATAGAGGGTTTATAACAAGGTGCAAAGTACTGGTTACACTCAAAAACAGGAAGGCTTTGATAGAAAACATCTAAAAGAGCCCACTCAGTTCTGGAAAAAAATTCTTTGAAGAGATGAAACCAGAACTTGTACTAGAATGATGGAAGTTCGTGATTCGAACCATATCACATCATCTGTCCAACACAGTGGAGGCAATGTTATGGCATAGGCATGTTTGGCTGCCAGCAGAACCATGTGGCTAATGTTTAATGATCATGTGACTGCTGATAGAAGTAGCAGGATGAATTCTGAGATGTAAAGGGCTATACTCTCTGCTCAAAATCAACCAAAGGCTGCAAAACTGGCGATTCACAGTGCAAATGGATAATGACAAAGTATACTGCAAAATCTATTTAAGATTTTCTAAATGCAAAGAAATGGGATATTCTTCAATGGTCAAGTCAGTCACCTGATCTCAACCCAACAGAGAATCCTTTTCAGTTACTAATGCCAAAACTAAAGGCAGAGAGACCCATAAACAAGCAGCAACTGAAGGTGGCTGCTGAAGAGTCCTGGCAGAGGATCTCAAGGGAGAAAACACAGTATTTGATGTCCCTGGATACTAGACTTCAGGCAGTCATTGACTGCAAAGGATTTTCAGCCAATTATTCAAAGCAATCCTTATATTTAAAATTATGTTCATTTGTCCAATCACTGTTGAGCCTCTAAAAATGGGGGAGCGTATATGAAAATGGCTGCAATTCCTAAACAGTTTTGTTTAATGCCTTGAATTAAAGCTGAAAGTCTGCACTTCAATCACGTCTTGATCTTCTGATTTAATGTGGTGTTTTACAAAGTTACAGGAAAAGAAATGTGTCATTCTCCAAAAACTTATGAGCATAACTGTATGAAGTTGAAGAACTTTGCACAGTAGAGGAAAGGAATACATTCAGGTGAAAAACATGCTGTGAGATGCTAAGAATGCTTGTTTGTGCTGGGAATGGGTTTGGTGCATATCATAATTTAAAAAAATATCAATCAAACTATACAGAGGCATGCTAAACTTTGCATGTACAATTTCCATATGTCAAATCCCATATCTATACCATGAAGAAAAAGCATAGTCAACAAGTCAAACATAAAAGCCTAAACATCTTCTTTTGAGGGACCTGTGTTTGGGGTGGGAGATTTGTTATTGCTTTTTAGTAGACTTGCTGGCTCCCTAGTGTCTTGTTTCCTGGCGATTTTCATCACCATCAAACACCAGGAGAACAGGATAGATGAAACGTGGGGAGGAGGGCTAATGATGTAAAGTACATTAGAAACAGGCAGATGGTGTTTCCAAGCAACAGACAAAGCCCCCTCCGCTGACACATTAGTGTCAGTTATTAGCCTGCACTGACAAATTGGTTTGTTTTCCATGTCTTTTACACAACTTAAATGAGTTCCATCCCTCTATAAATGGTGGGCCCCTGCCAACACTGGTTGTCAGAGACAGTGGGGATGACCAAAGAACAGGAAATGAGAATCACTGTGTTGTGTTTGCATACAGTTGCAAGCTTTTAAATATTTGTACATCCACATGATCATAAGCAGAAGACACTTTAATGATGCATTTAAATACAACATAGGAGAATGTTAATTTGTTAAACTGCCGAAATTGTGTTTTAACTATTCCGGTAATATGGTGCAATTTTTTTTTTTTTGTTGTTAATCTGTTGCCATTTTTCAGTCTCATTTATTTAACAATCCTACATTGAATTAATCCCTGTCTCACACACAGACTACAGTTCAGCATGTATTCAGTGTGTATGTTTGATACAGCATGTGCCAGCTACCCTGCTGATATTTACCATGTAGTTTAACCCATGTGCAAAATACTAAAATGAAAGCTGCTGAGAGGTATAGTTGCCTGCATCAACCAAAACTAATCAGCCTTACTTTACTTATGATGACTAGATGTTTTTTTTTTTTTTTTTTTTTTTTTTCTTTAACAGGCTCC
>VUQI01030379.1:52473-64356 GCA_015106735.1 Paratilapia polleni | reverse complement strand
GACTTACCAGGCTCCAAGTCAAGCTGGCAGAGGTACTGGGAGGTGCTGAGGGTGACCACCACCACGCGGTGCCTGAGGATGTCCTCCCTTGTGGGCATCTGGAAAGTGACCTGTGTGCCGGAGATGAGACAGTACTGCTGGACCACTGGGTGGACTGTCTTCACCCAGCGGTTCCTGAAGTATACCCTGGAGTAAGAAAAGAAAGCGCAAAGATCAGAAGAAAGGCTTACAACCACAGAAAGACACCATAGAAGTCGGACGATGGTCTCCATTTTAAGAATGTTTGCTTACAACCACACAAGTCTCAATGTGAATGAAATGAACATTGCTTATTTATTTTGATTCACTTTTACACCTTGTGTCTCACTTAAAAGCAGGTAGACTGTAAATACTTGCAAAAACGCATGACTGCACATGACGTCCTATGTGCACCCCAGATTGAGAGCAATCTTATCAACACAGAAGGCCTGCAAGAACAGACCTTTCAGACATCCTTATTGCGATGTTGCGCTTTCCACTCTGGCCTTAAATATTCGAACAAGGACTTTATTCTTGACTGAGTTCACTCAAAGCTGAGAATTGGACCTGAGAGGAGTTGGCTACAATGATTATGGAGGAATTTACACTGGAAGCTCTTGAAATCAGGCCGACCGCTCATGTGAAACAAGTCATTTGATTGCCCATATGTTCCCCAGGCTTGTGTGTGAAGACACACACACAAACACACAGCTGTCACATTAAGCCCAGGCTAGTCAAAGCACGCATTGGTTCCCTGTCCTTGGTGACCTCTGGCACTGCTGAAATGTGATGAGAAGTCACTGATGCAGTGTAAGGAAGCCGTCAGTATCTCTGTGTGTATCTTTGCTGCCTTGAGGAGTAGTTCTTGACGTCACATCCCTCAAGTCAGCAAATATCTGCTCGTTACCACTGTTGGGCAAAAAACAACAACCCACATACTCAAAAATCTCTGTAGTACGGATGTATAATTCTGACTGTAGGCTACCCAGTAACAGTAACCCAGTTAATGAATAGATTGGTTTCACACAGATACTATCTGGCTAGAATGGTCTATGCTGACACATAGGCCAAGGCCACTGAACACAAAAAATCCAGTTTTAGCAAATAATGCAAAATACCAGGCATTTTAGAAGCAAAACATCACTTTAGAAAATCCAAAGTAGGTAAACAATAGAGATGCAATACTGTTGCTATTAATTCACTTTGTTTAAAAAACAAAACAACACAAAAACACGTGAACCTCGTAATGTTTCCTTCAGGGCTCTTCTGCACATTTTAGCTATTGTGCACACTACACGCTAATAAACAAAACAAGAAGCATGTTTTGCCCTCAGCCATCTCTTCTATGGGTGAGTGTGTTTCTATACCTGAGAGGTCTGGCATGCTGATTGCCTGCTTCAAAATAAGGATGAAGGTAGTCCTTAATGTAAAGGTCAGCCGCACTGTTGGAGTGGGTGCAGATCAGGACCCTGTAGAGACAAAAGACAAACAACTGCAGGCATGAATCATCATACACAGTTGCTGCAATCCTTAGATTTAAAAACCAGGGCATTAGCCAAAACAATCTGCAGGGCTAAAGTGTTATTTGGGTAATGTGACACCTAAACTACCTTATTAATTTGCTTGCTTTTATGAGCATTACACCAATACACACAGTTTATAATTAGAAGATGTACCTTTTTCTGGTAACCATCAGTGGTTGTGTATTAAGAGACAAAGCTTGTACATAGTCCATCATCCTATCAGTTAATTTCATTGTGATACAGACTTTGATTCAAATCCCTTTGCTCGACTGACTGAAATGTATTTACCTATATTAAAAAAAAAAGATGTTGTTGTAAATAGTAAACTTATAATACAATGATTTCACATTGATTTTGAAAATCTATTATTTTCCATGTTTATACCATGTTCAACTAATGCCACAAAAATATATATATAAGCTGTTAAGAAAGTAGGAATCTTTCAATATCTAGACCATGCCAGTTTTCAGCAGGCAGTTTAAAACAGAAACTGATATTAGTATGAGGGACAGCAAAGCCAGAACTGCACACCCATTATAATTAAAGCAGCACACAACTCCCTTTCACAATTATACTTTTCAATGTTCATGGCAACATCATAGCTAGAGACTTACAGAGAAAGCTTCTAACACTGAACACAGTAACACATCTCGAGTGCACCTGACCGGGGTCTATACACCATCTTGTCCACAATTTTTAAAAATACAATGAGCTGGTAGCACTAGTCTGGAGGGCTCACCTTCCCTTGTCGTGGCTTTTAAAATATCTATAATTCATTGTAAACATAGAATATTAAATGTATTCATAGTGAATTGAGGAATGAATATTACATTGCTACACAAGTCTGCATTTTCTTTAACATTACATATACACACCCTGCTCTTCTTTATTAAAAACCAAAATGGTAGCTTTTGTTAGGGGACACTGTCCAAGATATTACATTCATTTTTCATAAAGACCAGGGAACCATTTATGCGCTTGTGCTACATCGGTTTACTTCTAACACGAGAAATTGCAGAATTTCCTGTGGGTATCTGCACACAGTGAGGGAGCTTACTAATGATGAAAAATGCCAATGGAAGAAAATCATACAATGTTTTGTTGTTACACAACACTGTGTGGGCCACTGAAGTGACATAACTTGATTGATCACATTCTGGTTAGCATGGACTTTCATTCTGGCCCAGGAAATGTGTTGTAATCAGACTAACCATGTGCATGAACCACACACTGACACAAATTCATCCAAATGACCAGCACACTTTGCCTTCGAGTAATGGGACACGCACAATACAAAGGACAGATAACCACACAGCACAAACACAGGCTCCAACAGACGCACACACATTACAGTTTGACACTTCACGGCACTGTGATTTCTTAACTTTAAATGTCAAACCCAAGGCAGCAACTACCCCCGAAACTAAAACTGAGGCCACTGCACAGCCCAGCCTTCCTTTACTATTTGAAGTATTTATAAATGATACTAAGATCTACATTTCCCTTTTACTTTACCTATAAATACTTCATCACTTACACTTCATAATATTTAATATTTAGCAGGAAGTGTTAGTAGGCTGTAAGAGGAGAGCTTGTGGGCTCAAGCTTGTTGATTATAATTCCATGATTTTCATTTAAAGCTTGGTAAATGTGCATTTATTGTAGTATTTCAGTAGTGTTTATCAAGGCTGTCTTTGATCCAATGACAAAGCAGGAGAAAAAAATATTACTCAATAAAAGGGTAACCAAAAATGTAAAACATGAATTAAATGTATGCGGAAGAAAAAGAAGAACGTTTCATTACATCACATTTCATTTTTAAAATAAGATTTAGGGCATCCACCAATAGTTAGCATGTTTTCTCAATGACACCAATACCTGCTTTTAGAAATGGCTCTGCTGTGTAGAGCACAAGAAGGATATTTCATTTGTTTATTCATTTAGCTGTAACCTTAATTATACACACAGATGTGACAGTTTTCCTGTAACTTCATGGTGTGAGTGGAGTAAAAACACTGTCCTGCTGTGCTGCTCAAAACACACTGCAGCCTGCCTGTCATCCTCTCTCACAGTTCTCTGAAAATGTTACCAACAAGGGTACCAGGATTACAAAGCCTATACGCCGTTTATGTCAAATACACCACTTGTAACTGAGTTTTAAAATTTTATTGCTCAAACAACAACTTGCTGCTACCAGCAACTTACCATGTCCAGTGTCGGAACAATCAATGCAATACCTTATGTTTCTGGTCATGAATTATCTAAAAATACAGTATGTTAAATACTGATGAAAACTCACCACTCTCTACTTGAGACAAGTTTTAGCTTAGTGCGTATAATAAACTTTTAAGTGTAAATTGATAAGCTTATGATTAATATTTTTTATTGCCATACAGCACAAAACCACTATCTCTGTGGGATTTGGCAGGTTTGTTGATCAATGCCAAATTTACTTCACAGGTACAGAGTGTTCCAGCACTTACTTTCACACTCATTAGATGTCAAGACAAATTTCATTTCATTAGTAAACACCTTTAAAGTGCTGGGAAAAAAAAAAAAAGCTGCTTCCAGCTATCAGTACAAACATGAAATTTCAGAAGATTTCATAAATGTTTATTTACAAACATAAAAGAAAATAAGAGAGTGTTGTTATTATGACAGGGATTTGCTTTGAGATACATGATCGTATTGGTCCAAATATTAACCATGATTAAAAAAAATCCCCAATCTTTGATAAATAACCACATAGATAGAAAAGGAAGGCAATGTCAAAATAAATTTCCTACTAATTGCAAAAAAAAGGTCAAGGTCAAAAATTATTCAATGGATCTTGTAAAAACAAACAAAAAAGAAGACAAAACAATCACAAACCTGCTGTTGTCCTGGCGGAGGATGTGCTTAACAGCCTGTGCCAGGGTGAAGGTCTTGCCGGTACCATAGGGCCCAATGATAAGGATTGGGGGCAGGGAGATAGAGACAGGTGTGGTGATGGCCAGGATGGCCTCTTTCTGCTTGGCATTCAGACGGGGATCTAACTGCTCATCCCACTGCCTGAGGGTGGAAGAAGGATGGGGACATTGTTAGAGGAATAAATTAACTTTTATTAAACTTTTTTTTTTAACTAGCCATTTTCAAGCATTCACATAAAATACTGCATTGTAAGCAAAGATTAGGTTTGAATATGAGAAATAGTATGTCAATGTAATTATTTTTAGTGGGATACAAAGTAAGGAAAAATAAAGGTGTACAGAAGAAAAAGTTAAATATATGTACACACAAATTCAACAACAATCTATGTTATGTAGTTATGGAAATAAGAGTGGATCATGAAGGGGAGAGGGGAAAAAAAACAAAACAAAGCTGTCTGAAATATGGAGGGTAGAGGGCGGTACGGGAAAGAAATATGAGAGGCAGATAGAGGGAAACAAAAAGGTTAGAATAAGAAATGTGGGAGCATCTGTATGTATACATTCAGCTTATAGTCTGATACACTATACGGACAAAAGTATTGGGCCACACCTCTTAATCGTTGAATTCAGGTGTTCCACTCAGACCCCTTGCCATGGATGTATAAAATCAAGCACCTAGCCACGCAGTCTGTCTTTACAAACAATTGTGAAAGAATGGTTCGTTATAAAGAGCTAACTGAATTCAAGTGTGGTACTGTAACAGGATACCCCTGTTGCAACAAGTCGGTTTGTGAAATTTCTTCCCTCCTAGATATTCCACGATCAACTGTAAGTGGTATTATTGCAAAGTGGAAGGGTGTAGGAACCACAGCAACTCAGCCATGAAGTGGCAGACCACGTAAAGTTACAGAGCAGGGTCGCCGAGTGTTGAGGCACATGGTGCGTAGAAGATGCCAACACTCAGTAACTGCAGAGTTCCAAACCTACTCTGACATTAACATCAGCACAAAAACTGTGTGCCAGGAGCTTCATGGCATGTATTTTCATGGCCGAGAAGCTGCATGTAAGTCTTTACATCACCAAGCACAATGCCAAGTATCAGATGAAGTAGTGTAAAGCATGCCACCACTGGAAATGTGTTCTGTGGAGTGACAAATTACGCTTCTCTATCTGGCAGTCTGATGAAAGAGTTTGGGTTTTGCCAGGAGAACGTCACCTGACTGCACTGTGTCAACTGTGAAGTGTGGTGGAGGAGGAATAATGCTATGGGGTTGCTGCTCTGGCAATAGCCTGGGCCCCTAAGTTCCAGTGAAGGGAAATCGTAATGCTTAAGCTTACCAAGACATTTTGGACAATTCTATGTTTCCAACTTTGGGAGTAGTTTAGGGAAGACCCATTTATGTTCTAGCATGACTGTGCCCCAAAAAGCAAGGTCCATAAAGGCATGGTTGGATGAGTTTGGTGTGGAAGAACTTGACTGGCCCACACAGAGCTCTGACCTCAACCCCATCAAACATCTTTGGAATGAACTAGAAATGAGACTGTGAGCCAGCCCCTCTTGTCCAAAATCTGTGTCCGACCTCACAAATGCTCTTCTGGATAAATTGGCAATAATTCCCACAGACACTCCAAAATCTTGTAGAAAGCCTTCTCAGAAGAGTGAAAGCTGTTATAGTTGCAAAGGGGGGGACCATCTCTATGCTAATTCCTATGGGTTTAGAAGGGGATGTCATAAAAACTCCTGTACCTGTAATGTGTAGGTGGACCAATACTTTTGTCCATAAAGTGTACATTAAAAAGGCATAAATCTAAGCCGCCTGTACATCTCACTTTTTGATCAAGTTGTGGGTTTTCAAAACAGCTCTCGCTTTTGGTTCTGTTGTTGCATTATGCAGTTAACTCTTTTCTGGGTTGGATATTTACATTAAATTAAGACATGCTCGTGTGCCTGGTGGTCAGGTCAACACAAGTCAGATTAATGGAAGTTTGTGTGAAACTAAATCTCCATAGCAAAGAAGGTGCAGAATAGGTCTGAATGCATTTCTACATAAATGTGTAACAGGCATGGGTAACTTTCCAAAGAAAATATAAAGTGGCAGAAATTAAGTATATATACACTTTTAAGATGAGCAGTAAATATTCACAAATATGCTGGTGTGGGTATACCTATGTTAAGCAATATAGATGGGTAGGAGAAAATGATTCACATATGTGATTTGATACGTGTGAATTAGTGTAAATGCAGCATGTATGTATGATGTCTCCAAGCATCACTGTCATCATTACGATGACTGCATCTTATAAAGCTGTGAATCCCCCAGCACCAATTGACTGAACTCCAGCTGAGACATACTGTAATTGGGAAAATGAGTGTTCGTGTGCGCATGTGTGCGTGTGTGTAACAAAAGTGGATGCATGAAATCAAGGAATATTCTAAAATCCTCAACTATTGCGTGGTAACAAGACTTTCTACACAAGCATTTTGTTTTGTTTCCTCCAAACCGTACCTTGATGTGACTAATTAGGACATGTCATTCACTGAGTTAAAGCACGCTGATATATTACATATCACCACACCTGGCTTATTAAAAGGCAAGTAATTCATAGTGAAAAACATTTTAAGACCAAGTCAAGATTCTTTGATTTTAATTCTTTAATTTGGTTGTTAAGAAGAATCTCATCAAAGAAACTGAATCTGTTGAAACACTGGACTAGGGTATAACTGAAAAGGCCATTTGATGTTCATCTTGCATAACTTCTTTTTGTGAAAAGGGTACAAGGAAAACTTTAATTACAGCACAAACAGCTATCACATATTTGTAGGTTTTGGAAAGTTTTGGTTCTTCTTGTCCCAAACCAAACCTTTGCTCCTCATTAGTGTTGTAAAAATTTGGGGTGAGCTCTAAATGTCATACTTAGTACTTTGTTTCCCCACACACAGACATGACTTAGGCATGCCACGCAAGTCTCAATTTTTCCTGTTTTATTAATTACAGAAAACCATCCAAGATTAACTTACTAGTGGATAATGCCCTCGCTCTTATTTTAAACGTTAAGTCACTGCTCAACAGCTAGTCCCAGCGCTTCCCTTCACGTGTGTTCGATATCAATGAGATGTTTCCCCAGTGGGGTTCTTGTTCAGCAGTTGGACATATTCCAACTCCATCATCTTGGACTGCAGCTGGCAGCCTAGCATGGACTGGTTCATGTGCCACTACGCCAAATTTACCAAGCCTGAAGAGCAGAACAAGTACTGCCTTCGGCAGCTGCAGTAAAAGAGGGTGGGAGTTGAAGTTCATCTGTAGGATTACAGAGTCACTGAAGAATCAGCTGATTTAATTACTCAGTTATTTGTCACAAAGTACTTGGCAAATAAAATATTTGTCACACTTGCACACACCCTCCTCTGCCACAAATAGAATCTAAATCTGTGGGAAACACTGCAGTACTAACACTGCATCATTAAACTCTGGACTGCTTAGTGCTAAACATCATCTTAACTATCGGGGTATAACATGTGGAGAGGACTAGACAATATGGTTGTACGCTGATGTTTAATGACAGTTTTATGTTCTACTTCTCAGCGTTTGAAGGGTTGGGTCTGATCTGACCTGTGTGTACAGATTTCCCTTCAGCGATCTTGCCCAAACCCCTACGATTACAAAGACATATTTTCATGGTACAACCTCATACCAAAACAACATTCATATTTTAAAACAAAATTATTTAAAAGTTTGTAGTTAGGCTGTTACTGTGAGAGTTTATATCAATAAAAAAAAATATCAGGTTTAAAGGCACCACTAGTACAGGTTTATCCACGCTTACAGGTCAAGGAGTATGAACCATTTTACTTAATTACATGGATTTCAAACAGATTATGCATAAAATGTGGTCTAATCTTCATCTAAGTTTCAATGAGAGATAAAAACCAATCTGTCTAAACTAATAAAATACAGTAGTACCGTTTAATATCTTTACTGAATACACCAAGTAATCCTTGACAATGCAATTTATAAAAAGTAAGTGAAGTCTTAAATCAAGCAATTTGTAGAACCTCCTCTAGCACCTCCATCAGACGTTTCCTGTAGCTGCTCAACAATCCCGTTATCGATTCATCCATATTTCTGGGATATCTTGACTGAACAACAGATCATGCCACAGCATCCTGTGAAGGTTCTATGAATGCTGTTTTTGTTGCAGGCATGGTTCAACACCATCAAATCTTTCTTGTGTAGAGCAGACTTCATCCAAATTTGTATGCCTTTACTAATAAGCGGGGGACACCTCTTAAACCCACACGTCCAATCTGCTCTCGTTAACTGGAACGCCTGACTGTAGCATTTGGTGAAGTCATTATTACAGAGACTTACTTTTTCCAAGCAGGATTGTGAATTACTGTGGGAGCTTGCTTGGTATTACTTTATTCAGATTGTGACTGTCTACAATGAGACTTAGATGAATATCAGGTCACATTTTTGAGCAATCAATGCAAAAGTCCTGGTAATCCAAAGGTTTCACAAATTTTTGCAGTTTCGAACAAATGTTAAAACCCAAACACCCACCATAAAGAAAGTGTGCTTTCTTTCAACCTGAAACTAAATTCACCTCTTGGGTCCGTATTTAATCAAAAACCCACATTTATCCAAATTCCAATTAAAACAAAAATCCACATAAATCCTATCATGGAGCCCAGATAAAGCAGCAGCTATGACAACCACAGGGATTATATTTGACTTTCGCTCTTGTCAATAAAGATTACTGCCTCGCTTCCCTCACCTGTCCAACTTTAGAGAGAGAAATCTAAAGCTTAGGAAGTTGTGAGCATTTCCAAATGGCTAATGAATGAGGGATCTTCATTTAACTCTTGATTTGATGTGGTGTCCCCTCTGTGACAGTATTTGTCAAACTATTAAGATGTACATCCGCAATATAAAAGCAACATAAAACAGTCTCCCATGTGTGCAAAGTGAAACTCCCTTTGATTCCATTTATTTATTTATTTATGTGTAACATTTGCATCCCTGAGTTGCCATTGATTCAGTGGTGTAGGGGACTATACCCAGATGGAAATTTTACTGCAGTAACAATCAATATCATTTTTTTTAAACCAAAAAGTAATGTATCAAGTGTGCTCTTGTGTATTTTTGTATTTGTATTTATCATTGTGTACATGGTGGAATACACACCTGTTGGGGCTCCAGGGGATAGTGGGAACAAGGCTAACATCAGGGAAAAGGATGGTATTATCTTTGATGCGATCCAGGGCATAGTGCATCTCACAGAGTGGCAGTCTGTTCAGCTGGAACTGGAGCTCCACCTGGAAGAGACAACACAGAAAGCTTGTTTATCTACACAATCATCTATATCCATCCACAGGCCAAGGATATCATACAAAATAATAAACACAAAATAATTCCATTTAACACTTGCATTAAGGCATGTTTGTTTGCATCCTTTGGCAGTGTACTTCTGGTTTAGAACTTGTGCTCATGATTTTCTTTCATGATGTGAATTCACATTTTTTAAAAAAAATAAATAAATAATATAGAGTATGCAATACAAGCAATACATTGCACCACATTGCAAAGTGTGCATCTGTGAGAAGATTCTAAATATTAACACACACACACACACACACACACACACACAGACACACACACACACACACACACACACACACAAGTGCTCAAATTAAATGACTTTCCAAACCAACAAATCAAAACCACAATATTTCTAGTTGCTATGGAGCAGGATATTCATGCCTCTTCAGAGCTGAGATTCAACTAAAATTTGCTGCATGCCATTCTCTTTAACGCTCTCAAAAATTGCTAGACCTTGGAAGAAATCCACCTGCAGCACATATAACTGAGCAAGACTGTTTTATTTACTGTCTGAAAAGACAGATACATACATATGCTGCAATATAAACCCACTTTTTATTAGACAAATCAAAACACATCTAAAACAAATTATAAAAACCCCAAGAAGCAGACACATTTGGAGAAAATTAGGTAATTGTATCTTTCTTGGTGGCTGTGGCGGCAGCATAACAGTGTGACGATTCTTCCCACTGAGAGAGGACAGTAACATCTGTTACACAGTGCCACGCTTTGCCAAAGCTAAGTGTTTACAGTTGTCCATTTTTATCTCGATGTCTTGCTGAACAGTCTACCAAGTCCATTCACACTTTTATTTAATCCCTCGTCTTACACCAGAAGTATGCAATCAGTTTTTTTCTAAGCACCTAACAGATATATGCCAAAGGCATTGCATACTTTATAGTATATATATGAAAGAAGAAGAAAAGAGAAAAAAGGGTAACAAAAAAGAAAATATGGAGGAAAGAAAAAGCTGAAGAGTGAAATAAACAATGACTACAAGACTACAGAAAGTCTGAGATATTCAAGAGCTCGAAGGCTGTGTGGAATAAGAACCCACAGAGGAGATAGGGAAATGAAATTGTAGCACATAAGCAGGCAGAAGAAGCATATGCAGAAGAAAAAGAAGATTATGCTCCCACAGTGATAGAATGAGGGTTGTTTTGATAACCATTAACACAGTGCCTCATTTCCCCTGTCGACATTCAGGCTGGAGGGGAACAAGCAAAATAACAAGCTGAGGTTGGCGAAGGTAGTTTTATTGAAAAAAGAAATTTCATGTGCACAAAACAATGCTGTCAGTGCTCACACAGATGCACAACACACGCATTTTTCCTTGAAATGTCTGTATCCATACGAGAAAGCCCTAATTAAGCAGTGAACCTTTCATTCAAGTTTTCCAAGGTTATAAAATCCACATGGAAAAAAAAAATGACGTTCTTTGGCTGTACAAAAAAGAAAAAAGAAAAAAAAAGTTTGCTTTAAAAGAGAGCATTTACCAGCCCTCACCAAACCAGTCTTATTTAATATAGAGACAGAGATGCTACCTGCCTAAGCACGTTAGATGTGGTGCAGCATACCTGTAGCTCTCTGTCAGGCTGTAGCCCCAGCTCCTCACAGCAGTCCTTGCAGATCCTTAGGAAGATGTAGTCCTTAGTCTTCTCCTCAATCACAGCCTCATAAACACGCTCTTTAACCCCAGGAGGCGGCTGGTTGTTGACCGCTTCACGGCCAAAAGGCAGCAGCAGAACTGAATTTACCTTGGTCATCACTAGCCGTCCAGCCAGTGTGTCCTGACGTTTAAAACAGAAATTACGATTTAGAATAGCTGGCTAGCAGATATCTTTGGGCTACTATGTCACTATTAAGTAGCTAAAACTCACTCACCTCAGAAAGTGTTTCACTGAGTTTGAAGCGTGCAAAGAGCTGTCCATTCTGAGCATACTTTGCTCCAACAGAAATGCCAGTCAGCATAAAGCTAGTGACCAGCTGCAGGTTCACCTTGATGTTAAACCTAGGAGACAAACATGGACACTGGTTGCAGACTTTTATTCT
>VUQI01030379.1:22224-35720 GCA_015106735.1 Paratilapia polleni | reverse complement strand
ATTTTTTTTAAAATTTTAAAAAAATAAAAAAAAAAAAATTAAAAAAAATAAAAAAAAAAATAAAAAAAAAAAAAAAAAAAAAAAAAGACAAATATGAATCAAACATAAAATAAAGCACGTTGTTCTTGTTTCACTGCAGGTTATGGATCATTTCCTCCTTGGCAATGAGATGCGTGGTCTTGTTGACCAGAGACATAAGAGAGTTGAGTTTGTGTGACCAGTCGTTGAGCAGGTCATTGGGGTCTTTGGGCCTCTGAAAGTTGATGATGCCAGCCAGCCGGTCAACCTTGGCATAGATGGTCTTGTTTACAACTAGGCTGGAGAGGAACTCCTCTGATTCCTGATAAAGTATTTAATAAAAGAGACATCTTGTTAGTACCTTTTAAAAGTTTCTTCAATAAACCCAAATTATCAAATGTAGTTTTCTGTCCTATCCAAAAGCAAGTTTACAAGTCACATTGGCTGATATTTTCAAACAACCCCACCAACAAATGTTTATTAATTCTTAGTTTGCAAATAATTCACTTTAGGTTGTGCCTAGTTATACTCAACTACTACATCTAAATTAGTCTTTTCACACTTAAAAAAAAAAGCAAAAAAAGCAATGATTGACAAACAATATGACCTGCTGTAAAATGAGCTTCAGTTCGCAAGAAATAATTACTGAAACTTTTACTTACATCAATGGAGAGGTCAAGGAGTTGAGCCATCCTTTTCATTGTGATTCTGGTGTAATATTTGGCCATTATTCTGATGTTCTGGGAACAGTGGATAATATTATTAACATACATATCTTTACATTTTTGCATTTAGAACAGAGGAAGGTCAAATAAACACTTAAAGCTGAAACAACACACCCATTACCACTCTACTTACAATGTACCTAAATATAAGAGTCAGACACTTTATCCACTGAATCTACACAAAGCTTCAGAATCACCTTTACCGCTTCTTCCAAATGCCTGCATTGTATTTCTATTGCCTGTGCAATTATATTCCATTTAGTCCAGTTACAGTGTGTCCATTTAATCAGACCTGAATCAGTCTTTTGAGTATTACAAAAATCGTAATCTGAGTTTGTAGCACATAGCAGTGAAAGAATCTCCCTTTTCAATGCATGGTTCTTACTAGGGATATTCCTGGCAACTAATTTACTTTTATAAACAAGAGGAAAAACAAACAAACAAACAACCGAACAGTATTTCAGGTACCGACTACCTAGAGGAGCAACATCTAGGAGACTAGTTACTATTTTTAGGAAAAATACAGGCCTTACTAACAATCACAGGCCCGAACCCTTAAGGGTAGGACTTTGGGTAATGTTGAGGTAGTTTTCAAAATGTTATGTGAACCTCTCGGCCTCACTTGCGTGTTTTTTCCTCAGTGCTCATCACTTTAACCACATTTTTCCTGCATGTCTTAATCTTCCAGCTTTTTATTGGAAAGTGTTACTCCAGCCAAGCATGGCATGAATCCAGCTTGGGCAAAGTCTCACTAAACCACCTTGAACGCACGTTCAAACTCCAAGTGAGAAGCCCCTGCTCTTGATAATGGGACTTACATGCTCCACCACTCTGTTCTTCAGGTCCTTCCACCTTTTCTCCCCCTCCTCTGTACAAGAGAAGACATCTGTTGCAGGGCTGTTGGGTGAGCCCTCTCTCAGCTCCTTCCCGTAATCCTCCACCAAGGAGGCCCAGCGCATCAACTCCATGGTAGTGAACTGTTTCAGAAGGTCCCTGGGAATAGAAGAATATATTGGGGAAAAAAGCTGGGCTCTGCAACTTGTCACAGAGAGTGTGCACCTGATGTCACCCTATGTGAATATTGCTGTCGTCAGTTCCCCTGAGTAGCTTTGGAAAAAGTACTGGCCTTGATTTGCCTTGTTGCATTTACATGGAAAAAACATTTATCAACTCTCATAAAATAGCAAAGACCTACTGTGCATGGAACTGCACACAAAGATTCATATAGTATTTGGGAAAAGCAGATTACAGAAAGTAGCCACTTCAGGTCTGTGGCTTATTCACTGTAATTATGGTGGCATCAACAAGAAAAGGAGCAAAAATTATATCTCACTTGTATTTAGAGATTTCCTCCAGTTTCTTGTCTCCACTGATTCTGTGCACAAGGTCTGACTGCTCGTTGTCATAAGGGGAGAGAATCACATAGAGTACCACACTCTTCAGGGCCTGAAACACAAAACCATTCATTGCTTTACTTGCAACATTCAACAAGCAAAAGGCAAAGTGAAGTTAAGAAAGAGATATATAAATTTTATGGTACTTCGAACTATGATGTCATTGATCTTATAAAAAAAAAAAAAGCCTTTATTCCAAATAATGACCAAATCCTTTGTACCTGCTTCTTGTGCTGTTAAAGCCTAAATAAAAACTTGTACACAAGTACAGATTTCAGTAACAGTACTAAAAGAGAACCTCTCTCTCCAAAACTTTAAGACAGATACAGTCATGTGAAAAAGAAAGTACACCATCTTTCAATTCTAAGATTTACAACACCAACACATGACACATTACACAATTTCATTATATATTTAACAAAAACTAAGCCAAAATACAGAAGCAGTGTGTAAAAAAAGGAATACATCCTTACTGCTTCCACAGGAATTAAGAGGTTAAGTAGCAGCCAAGTGGTGCTAATCAAATGCACTTGATTAACTGACCATCAGCAAATGTGACTGCCTCTATAAAAGCAGACGTTCTGTCAGTGTGTTGGTTTGGAGCATTCAGGTGTGTGTTAACACAATGCCACAATCTTCCCAGGAGTGGACGTCCCAGCAAATTCACCCCAAAGTCAGACTGTGCAATGCTCAGAGAAATTGCAAAAGGAGAAAGCCTCTTCTCTCTAAAAATAAAATGGCAGCACAGCTTAGGTTTGAAAAGTTGCATCTGAATAAACCACAAGACTTCTGGAACAATGTCCTTTGGACAGATGAGACCAAAGTGGAGATGTTTGGCGAAAACCAAACACAGCATATTAGCACAAACACCTCATACCAACTATCAAGCACAGTGGTGGAGAGGTGACGATTTAGGCTTGTTTCGCAGCCACAGGACCTGGGCACCTTGCAGTCACTGAGTCAACCGTGAACTCCTCTGTATACCAAAGTATTCTATAGTCAAATGTGAGGTCATCTGACAGCTAAAGCTTGGCCAAAACTGGGTCAATGATCCCAAGCACAGCAGCAAATCTGCAACAGAATGGCTGAAAAATAAAAGAATCAAGGTGTTGCAATCGCCCAGTCAAAGTCCAGACTTCAACCCAACTGAAATGCTGTGGCAAGACTTTAAAAGAGCTGTGTATAAATGAATGCCCACAAACCTCAATGAACTGAAGCAACACTGTAAAGAAAAGTGGGCCAAAATTCCTCCTCAACAATGTGACAGACTGATAAAGTCAAACAGAAAACAATTACTTAAAGTTATTGCTGCCAAAAGTGGTTCTACAAGGTACTGAATCTATTTTTTTTTCCCCCTACACAATGCTTCTGCATTTTGGCTTAGCTTTTGTTAAATAGTTACACGGTCTAATATGTCATGTGTTGTTGTTCATCGGAGGTTGTATTTACCTAATTTTAAGACCTGCAAAGGACCAGATGATTTTTTTTTATTATGCCCTGATATGTAAAGTCTTAGAACTGAAAGCAAGTGTACTTTCTTTTAAACATGACTGTATACAGTACAGTATACAATTCACTGAGCTACAGAAACTCCAAACAGTGTTGCTTCTGAATTTTTGTTAAACATACAGAATTATAATATAGCATAGTATCCATCATAACTAAATCACATTTTAACAATATTTGATAACAAAAGGCAATTAATCAATGCTCTGGAAAACCAATAACATTTTCTACAGGAAAATCCTGTAGTTATTTGCTTAATAAATAAGTTAGAAAGCTGAATTTGCTAAGCACAAAGTTAAACATCTGCTAAAGCAACCTTTACACTCTCGACAGAAAGCGTATATACCTGTTGCCACTTGCTGCTGTCCTCCAAGATGCAGGGGGTATCATAAATGGCCCTGTAGTGTTTGCAGATGGACAGGTAGGAGCCCTCATGCTGGTCCACCTGAATCATCAGGTTGTAGTACTTCAACTTCAACTCCTGAGTTGTTCATGAGAAAAATGTTTGGTTAGATCAACCTTTGCAGCTCAAACAGACAAAAAAAAAAAAATAAATAAATAAAAATGATGCAACAACTTTAAAAGCTACTGTGAAAGCATACACAGAGGGCAGCCATAAAATACATTTCACTGCAGTTTTTTATTAATGCCCAGTTTCCGGTCTGTTTCTTACCTCTGTGCCATCCTCTTGGAAGAACTTGGTGTTTATCTTCTTACTGATGATCTGGGTGCGAATGTAATCCTTGACAGCAATGCAAAGCCTCATCTGTTCCAAGATAAACTCCACCTTCTCCTTTTTCTCCATAGAGCCATATGTTTCCACCTGATCAGAAAAAGTACATACAGTATATATACGTGTGTAATCAATGGCATTAGTTTATTTAATGTTGATCTATGTACTGTATATCTAAACTATATCCAAACACACACACACAAAAAGCAATTAGTTTCCTCCAAAAAAAACAACAAAAAAATTAATGTGCCAACAACTACTTTACAGACTTCTTCATCCTGGAGGTATAAAATTGAGGCCATCAGTCCCTTACCTGCAGTTCCTGGAGAATGGCAGCTGCTTCTTTTACCTCTCCATTCTGCTCCTTGATATTGGCTAAGGTCTTTGTTAGCCTGGCACGCTCAATCTCTACATAGATCTGTGAGGTGGACAAATTTGGGGTATTAGTTTCACAAAAGTGGAATTTGTTTTCCTTTGCACATGTAAAACAGAGGAACATTTCAGTGATTACACACAAACACATGCCTCAGATAAACAAGACACAGAGCACATCAGACTCAAGGTGCAAATTGTTAAGTAAATATGACAATAATTAACCTGCAATGCTCAAGCTACCCTAATCTCTCACTGTTTAGCAGTATTTTTATTGATTGCTGTTGAAATCTACACAAATTTTCAGTAATCCCCATTATACAGCTCTGCTATAACACACAGATTCCTCACCTTCCCAGCAGTCACAGTGCGAAGTGTGTCGATAAGCCTCAGCTTGATGGTCAGATCAGTCACAGCATCCACATACTTGTAGCACTCTTGGACCATTTTGGCAACAGCCTAATACATACACCAAAAAAAAAAAAAAAAAAGAAGACAGATTTAGGTTTCAGTAACTTTCAAAGAATGGCTGTAGGTTATTAACTTAAGCAAGTTTGTTCACAGGTCTCTGTCTTTAGTGGCTTGTCTTGTCTAAATTTTATCTGAGGGGTACTTTCCAAAAAAGTGTATTTACCATTTTATCACTCAAGGGAATTAATTTCAAAATAGATTCTAAACTTACACTGTAGGTAAAGACGGTCTGAACATTGTAGATAACCTTGCAGCATGTTTTCGATAAAAACAACCGTATGAGCAATAATGATTAAATTAATTTAATATTTTTCAGTAGTGCAACAACTTGAAAGACGACTTTAGAAGCATGGTAAGATTTATTTCTTTTCAGATTGTGGAATTCATAAGAATAACGTAGGGAAGAATTCATACAAAGTAGCAACCAGGGCAATAGGGGTGTGTGACCTGTTTGAGCTGACTCCTCCGTTTGCTGAGTAGCATGATGTTTTCATTGAGTGCATCCCAGTCCTTGGCTTCATAACACATCTGAACCACAGCCACAAGGATTCTGGATGTTGATACCATGTCCGATGCCTGCGCAAAGGTTGAAGGCAGATAAGAAAACACACCAACCAAAACATACAGCAATCATGTTAAAATAATTTATTTCATTAACACATCTTTAACTTTTACTGCCTTGTAAAAACATGAGTTTATTTTAGAGATTTTTACAGTGTTCTCTGGTTGACTGTGTGCCTTCATTTACACTCCTAGGAACAGCTGCAGCCATTAAAGACTGGGTCTGAACTTGACATCTTCAAATTGATTATACACAGAAAACAGCATTAGTTTCTGAAGGTGTTTTAACATAAAGTAATATTATACATGTTATTGTCACACCGGGCCCAAGTTCCTAGATGTATTTCTGCGAGAAGAACACAAGTTGCATTGATTTAACACTGTACAGCCAAACATAAACACAATGACTTACTGTTCTGGTTTGCTTCTCCAATGATAACAAGCTTTCGATAGCCTCTTGCAATTTGCCCTCCTGCAGCAGAAAAATACACAAATTTGGTGTCTGATATGTTTATTACTGTAAAATGACAAATGTCAAGTCCTGCTTTCGTACTAACAAAATGTTTATGTCACAATTCGAGGCCACTAAACTAGCTAACGTTGTAGCTAATGCTAATACTACTGGCATGCTAGCGAGCTTAATAAAGAAATACAAATCTGCGTGTTTGTAAACAGAGGCAAGTAGAAAGTTTTTTTGAAAGCAAGAAAATTTACATTAACAATCACGAGTACATTTCGCTCAGTATATTTGGTCATCTCGCTTTATCTGGAAACCTCTTAATGCTAGATGCTAGTCTCAATGCTAATGCACTGATCTCAATGCACCATGACTCAGCCGGCGCTGGCCTCTTTTACAACCCGCTTACTTTAGCCATTTTTTCACATTCCGGGAGACGCTGGTCTACAGTTGAACTGTAGTCGATCTCCATCTTTACAATCTTCCCATCGGATCTTTCAGATCGCTCCTCAGACATCTTTGCGGCGTACAACTGAAGATAACGCACGAAGCTTTCTTTCCTTGCAGAGCACTATTTTATTTGTCAAATGAACGAAGCTGGAAAAGGGACCAATCAACGCCGAGAGCTATAACTGCTGTCCGAGGCGCCTGAAGGACCCAGTACGGACCCCCAGTATATCTGAGGCAGGCGTGACAAAAGCCTGATTTTTTTTCCTGTCACCAAATGCTCCCCCAGCGGTTTTGCTAGTCAGTCAATTTATAGCTTTTAACTATCAGATTTTGGTGTTGAGTGGAATCAAAATCACTTTATTATCTCTAACTAAAGTGAAGAGGAATGGTTTTGAATTTTTTTTTACCTTTGTTATGCAGGCTGCCCCGTATAGACAGAATATATGTAAATAAGAGTTCGCCCAGTAATAGATTTTTGGGACACTGATGTCGATACTCTAGGAAAATTTAAAAATACAATAGTTATATAGCGGCCCATATTCTCGATATATATACATACAGACAAACCCACAGTAAGTTATATTTAAAAAGGGAAACAGCAGGGTTATTGATTATAACTATCCAGCAATGTATTCACAAACTATAGCAACTTGCGTGTACACACCTCTTGAGTCAGCATTGTCAGCTCAGCTGTGCCAAGAGTGTTATAAACAATAGAGTCGGTGGGACAAACGTGATGTGATGACAGCATTTCTAAGTTACCCGAAGGAAGTTATTCTGCATTAAGATAATAATAATAATAATTTTATTGCTAAGTCATAGCAATAATAATAGCCTATTTGGCACTCTGATAAAAGAAAAAAAAAAAGCTGCAGTGAATACATTATTTTTGAGTCTAACCAAAAGACCTATGTTTAACTGAAATATAGCCTACAAAGGGTTCTACTGATAGGAGAACTCAAGCTCTTAAACTTAAACATATACTTCTTGGCGATGCGGGAACACGAATGTAACTGCAAAAATGACGATATAACCGCGCATGACCAGCAGGATGTGCTCGTTTACCACTTCATAGCTCAATTCAATACTGGTAACGCCAACCACAAAGTAACGCTAATAAGTGAGTCTGAGTTTAGGGAAGGGTTTATTAAAAGACAGTGTTAGTTCTGTAGCGATAAACCCAATTGTAGGCTACTTATATGATGACACAAGTGTTTAAGATTGGTGTGGGTGGGTGCAGACAACAGAGACAGCAGACCTGTGACTGCACTCTAATTGCTTGTCCCAGAGTGTCCCCTGACACTCCATTAACACCTTATTGCAACTGCTTCAATATTTACCTCATGTGGTTAAACAGTTCCTTATGGTGAGCTACTTGCAACTGCTTAGGTTGAAGAACCTACTCAAATACTGGCATACATTCTGGGTTCATAATAAGAGCAAACAGCTTTTATTTGATTCATTCATTTTTATTCCATTGCAGCTGGACTTCTTTTTGGTTCATGAAGATGTTTCACCTCTCATCCAAGAGGCTTCTTCCGTTTTAAAACAACCAATGAGGAGTCCCAGGTATTTAATTCTTAGTAGGGTTGTCCCCTAAGAGGTGGTCCTGAGGGTAGTTGACCCACTATTGATCATGTGAGTTGTTACAAGTCACGTGAGCCAAGGTGTGAAACAAAGCATGGGTCACTGCCATTACAGGGGCCAAGGTGTAAACCCTTTGTGTGACATTGCCCCACCCCACCATTAATGAGCTAGTGAGGTCACATGGGTAAAGGTGTGAGTGAGGGTTGAATCGCCTGGGAAGGATTCTCAAGACTGCGCTGAAGGTGGCTGATAGCTCGTGTCATAAGCCACCACCTCTGTTCAATGATAGTCATTCACAGTGGACGTAGATGGCCTCCATCACGCCTCTCTCAAACCATCAGTCTTCTTGGTGGTGTCCTTTCTCCTTTAAGAGCAGATGTGGGCCTACAGCCAAGTCTCGACCTGTTGAGCTGGCTCTCCTTTGCTGTGCCATGTGCTTGTAGAGTGGTTGTTTGGTGTCTCCAAGCACTCCTTAGTGCATTGCACAGCATACAATATGTTGTTGAGGTTGTATTTGGGTGTTTTGTCCCTGGGATGAACCAGTTTTTATCTGACGTGGCATCATTAAGGGTCACATGACGACTCATGTGACGCTTAATTAATCATATGACGACTCATGTGATCTTTAACGACCCTCAGGACCACCTTCAAGGGGACAAACCCATCAGGGATTAAATACTCCATCAATTGTTTTAGAACTGAAGAAGCCTCTTGGATGAGAGGTCAAATGTCTTCACAAACCAAAAAGAAATCCAGTTGCCTTTTTTGAGAGCACTCAAGACTACCTAGTAAGGTTTTCCCTCCTTAAAACCCCAAAACAAGGAAGAGAAAAATCAACACTATGCTGTTTTGCATTCCATTAGATTCCTTTTTATATTTTACATTCCTTTTCATCTTTTCTTAGTTATGTGAACAATAACAATAATGACAAGGCTAAGGGTAGTGTTCACATCTCATGTGGTTGAGGCTTTTGGTCAAATCACCACTGACCACATACTTATGTTTTAGAAGGAATAAGAACCCAAACTTTAAAAAGCACTTTAAATGATACTAGAAATCATGGTTGTTATGAAGACTGAAATAGCAATAAAGACGTAGAACAGAATGATGATTTTACCCACTCACAGAATAAAAGTGCAGCACCTGCCTGGCAATCATCAATCAAATGCTCGGGGTGAATGAAGAACTTTGTGAATGGACTGGAGCATTTTAATGAACAGATAGTGTAATAACAGCAGTCCACCCGTAGGTGTCCCTTTATTGTGTGCCTTCATGTCTTCACACAGTTCCCTGCTTTGAAAGGTTCCCAGTAAATAAAGCCAATGTGGGTCAGTGATTTTCTTCCTCGTGGCAGAGAAAGCCCCTAAGCCCTGAGCTAGAATCAGTGTGATCCCAGGGCAGGCTCAGCATAGGCCATGGAGGCCTGGTAAACTGAACATGACTTGAATCTGCTGAGAGAAAGATCAAATATGGAACAAAAACTCTGATTACAGAGGCATAAAAATAATCTCAGTGCTTTGAGCATACTTTTCAGACTTCAAACCCATCAGGAAGAGCTCAGCATGAAGAGGGGTGTCAAATGGCCTCATCATTATTGTGATCATCAGTATTATCTTCCTCAGTACCATTCAGTGCCAGAGCCAATATCAGACATTTAATAGATTCTGATTAAGCCTTAATTTTTCACTTAGTGAGGAGGAGAAAAAAGAAGAAGAAAAAAACAAACAACTTTCCCTTGCTGATGCTTGATGTATTTAAGTAGTGATTTTCTGTTAAAAAGTAGGACAGAGGTGGGTCTTTTTTGCCCCCCCCCCCCCCCCCCCTTTTTTTTATTTTTTTTTTTTTTTTTGGGGGGGGGGGGGGGGGGTATTATTGATGCAAAGCTGCAGTTCAGATGACTTCAGGCTCTAATCTCCTTTCTAATCAACACAGACGTTATTGAAATTGTTAGGTCATCATTAGGTCATGGCTGGTTGCCACATGAAAGACTGTCACTGTCCCACAGCCAGGGGGGGTTTAAGTTTAAGATAAACACAGATTTTCAGAAATTAAATACAGGCTTGGGATTTTAAAAAGCTGTTCCTTGTGTCACTGACTAATGAATTAAACCTTTGTACGACTGCACTTCAAGCAATCAGTGAGTTTTGTGATATCTTAGAACCTGTCTTAAGGCATCTCATATCATACTGTCTTTGGGCATTTAAAGGAATGTCATATTTACCCAGGGCATGACTATAAAACTGTTAGACAATTGTGTCTTAGGGTGTCTTTTTAATAAGACCTCACAGCATTTTTGGTATTCCCCTTTCAAATCCATGAAAAAAAGAATACTACACAGCCATCACTCAAGTGATAACAGGATTCTGATACAGCAATGATTAAATGCAGTTAAGTGTAGTATAGTATTGTAGAATACAGTAAGACATATTTGCACCTGCCATCCCATATACTAGCAAGCAGCTGTGAATGTGTGGCTCTGTTGTCCTTTGGCTTTAGTGTTTGTCGTCATATAATCCTTTACCTTACTCGACTGTTTTAAGGCCAAATATGTGAACACTGTTACACTGTGTGATAATGGGTTTTATCAGACTTTCCCTTCACTGCAAGTTCAGGTATATTTAGCACTTAAATTAATATTTGCAGCTTCCCGAGGTGTACAAAGATGTGGCACACGCCGTATTACTGTGCCAGTGGGGTTCGTTTTCTCGAGTGCCAATTATGCAAGTTCTTTCTTTGAAAATATGACTCATTTCATTCATAAGGCCCAAGTAAAATTATGCTATACTCAATGTCAGACCATTAACAAGAACACACCAGGATAAACTGTAAAGCCCCCTCACCTCAAAAAAGTTATTTTGATCAATGTTACTGCTCTTGAATCTTCACTATACAGTATGTACTATGTTATAGACTGACACTAGAATTCAGGAAAGTCAGCTTGAGCTTACTTATCTGATTTGGCAATTATTCCCAATACACGGTCTTACAACTTAAACTGCTGTGATAAGGAAACTTACATTGTTTATAACCCTAAGCTAAATGAACATACTTTGTATAACGTAGTCATAAACAAGCCTTTTGTGCAGTAGATGTCATTTTATGGAAAAACCTCGCCATGAGATATTTTTATATAGCTCTTCTGTAGCGACCTTCATTATAAGACTGTGGCTCAGGAAATAGGAAGTAACTGAGAAGTTAATAATGTATTCCTTTAAGCAATTCACTTAAGCATGAGGCAAGATATGTATTTAATTAAACATTTTTGTCATTAGGTCTGTGAGCTATACTTTTAATATTAATGAAGCCACCGTCCTGCACAAACTGGTCACATTTGCAAAGTTTTATTTACTTAGCATGTTTCATTAATTTAACTGTTTTGTTAATAATTTCACATATTAATTTGGGTGTTAAGGGGATAGTTTAAAGTCAAGGGGATTTGCTACCCTGGCATGAATATATTTCTTGGGGAAAAAATACTGATCATCAGTATTTTAAATGCAGTACGGACACGGGTTTTGCTGAGTACACTCAGAAAGTGCATTAATGAAGCCAGCAGTACGACATCTACTTTAATTAAAAGAGATGTTTTAAAATAATTGTTCTCTGTATTAAAGTGACCAAGTGTGACCTGGACTGCAGGCATAGCTGACGCTAATGGACCGCAGCATTAGTGTCACTACCAGAATTTCTTGTTTGCAAAGGGAAGTCATAAACTACAGAAAACTAATTAAAAATATAAAGAGTGTTATACCAGTCCCAGAAAAAAACCAAAACAAACAAAAAAAAAAACAAAAACGAGGTAGGGACATTTATAACAATGTCTGCCTAGGGTTTCCTCAACTCTACTGGAGGCAGAAATTTTAGCATCGATATTTTGCAGGTCTTGCAAGGTTTATGCCCCAAATCAGTTGGTTAGGTTGAGGTAAAGATCTGTGTTTGTGTTAAAAGAGGACACTGGCTGTCCAGGGTATGATAATAAGCAAGGGTTATGGAACAGTATAGTAATACTTCCCAGTGCTTTAAGGCCAAATGTTTGGTCAAGTGAGCTAACCATCCTGACTTCCTCTCTAGAGAGAAGTTGTGAAACCTGTGTGTGTTTTAATGGGTGGACTCTGTGTAAATTGTATAGGTTGTTTACATCACAGTGAAAGACTAATATTCATAGCTACAGTATATAACTAGTTAGGCATGTTTTTGTTGTGCTGGCTCTGCAGCATGCATTGTGAAACATAGCTGTTAGAATTTTAATGGCCAAAGAAGGTAACTGAAAATAACACATTAACCAAAAGGCACTGTGTTTAGCTTGTTCTTAGTTCCCCTCCAGCTGTCTAAAGCCCTCTGGACTAAGGACACACTTCACAGTATAGCCCATCAAGCACAGGGTCTGATACTGTCAAAAAGCTCTCATAATGCTTGCCCTGCACTGCAGACTGCTAAAACTATCTAGAACTCTTTATAGCTCGCCCTGGATGGTCTGTGCATATGTGCTAAATGTGTGTGACCGAGGAGCAAAAGGACTGACAGCACACTGTACACGGAGGCAGGGGGGGAGTGCAGCAGTGAGCTGATGTTTCCTGTGCTGTGGTTGAGTCGACCGATGTTTCCACCAAGCCGCTTCGTATTTCAACCGGCCAAGCAGAGGAAGGAAGGGGGGCCCAGACTGCTGCTAAGTGGTTACATTTTCCGATTCCTCTGCGAGCTCTTTTTACAAGTGGGGGGTAAAAAAGCAGAGAACCTCATTCTCATCCAACTGAAGGACTTGTTTGAATGTCCTGTGTGCTGAAGGAGGTCTGACAAAAGCTACTTTAAGAAGCACACGTTTTAATCGTCAGTAATTTAGATATTTACTTCTGGCGGTATCCCCAATAGAGCGCTGTGCAGTCAGCCTGCGTGAGGCATTGCTACATCCGCTAATATATTTTTTCAAAATAATAGTCCGACTAATCATACATTAAACCTTAAAACACGTTTTGATTTAATAAAAACAAAATCTATCTATCTATCTATCTATCTATCTATCTATCTATCTATCTATCTATCTATATCCTCCTGAGACCCAAGCTCTTGTTTGTGATGCAGTTTTAATTTCTCCTATTTGTGATTAGTTTGACCTGATAAGTATATAAACTAATCTTCCTCTTTGAACAAGAAGTTGTTACTTTGTTACGTAGTTGTTGCATACTTTTTTTTTTTTTTTTTTTTTTTTTTTTCCCCTTTTGGGG
>VUQI01030379.1:5341-20909 GCA_015106735.1 Paratilapia polleni | reverse complement strand
AAAAAACCAATCTGACCGTTTGATCAATTGGTGGTATCAGTGTGATCTAATTAGCACCCTAGAGGACACACTATTCCTCTTATGGACACACTCTCACGTGCTCACATGCAAGCAGTTACAATATTACATTGGATTAATGTGTCATTGCACATGATGACACTAACAAAATGCAGAGCAGGGGGTCGACATGCTAATAACTGCATGCACTTGTGCTGTACAGATTAATGTCAGAAAGAATGGTCCTTTGTCTGTATTCAACCTATTTGTCTATTTGGTCCCATGACATAGTCTAAAATTAGAAGGTGAAGACGATCACTCTCTTGTCCTGGCATGCTTGCTGTACAGCACAACAGCACCTTTTTTCAATTGTCACCCAGACCTTTATTTTCTTATTCATCTCCATCTCTTTTTGTTGTTGTGATGTGTGGGTGTAGTTGTTGGTTTTCTTATGGCTGAGGGCTGGTATAGTCACAGTGTTATGTTATCCACTGACATCTTGTCAATCCAGACTTTAAGAGTAAAATCCACACAAGACTTGGTCTTCTCTGAGGAAAACAATATTGTAAAAATGAAGCATTCCCAGATAATCAGACCACTCTTTTTCATCATAGTTATTAAAATAGGGGGGGGAAAAAAAGAGAGAAATGAAGGCAGAAAAATATGGTTTCAGCGCTTTTACAGGGAACTTATTAATTCATATTTTCCTTATTTCGCTCCCTGATTCATACATTGCTGTGGTGATTGATTTCTCCAACAGCAAACCCGTGTAACCCTCAAGATGACGTTTATACCTGCTTTCCGATAGCTTCAAGAAGACTTTTTAGGGTTTAAGGAAATCACTGACTAGAGTGGAGGGGATGCAGGATTTCTCACTGAATGATGCGCATCCCCCATTTGCAGTACAGGCTGACGAGATGACTTTACATTTACCAGGAAAGTCTTGCCACATGTAATAAATTCATTTTTCCTCCCATAGTCACCACTAAGTTGCCAGTAGCACTTTCTCAACACAAGCATTGAATAAGGCTTCACACTACTGATGCATGTAGAAACCTGCAGTTAAAAGGGAAACATCATTTTCTTACACAAGGGTGTTACGGGGCAGTGTGCTCATGCCTGTATTCTTGGAATACTTTTGTAGCGTGTGTGATATTGCATGTTAGTGTCACACGTGGGTGTTTTGCATTCACACATGCATTTTCCGTTCAGTAAAGCAGCCTTTCCCATGCACATATTTTAAGCTTAGAGCAGTAGCGAGCGCTTTCTTGTCACGTCCGTTTAACTTGTGAACAGATGGTAGTTATGAGAAGCAAGAACAGTGTAATTAAAGGCTCAATCTGTGGTCACAATTGAACAAGAGGGTCATCCTACCATGAAAAATTCAAAGCACAACATTGGATGCTTCTATTATTCCAGAATTGACAAGTCTGTTTATACATGGTAACACCTGACAACAATGAAACCTAAGTTATGTATATACTACAACTAAAGGGTTGAATATCTATTACAATCTGCTGAGACAATACAGCTTTCATCTTCAAATTCTTACGTTTAAAAAGTGATGTATGCACTTTTAACAGCAAAGGCTTGCCTCTTTGGCACCTGCTGTTTTAACTTCCTGTCACTATTTTTCCCCTCCTCTGCAATGCAGGCTAGACCCAAACTATGAAATGCACATGTAAACTCAGGATTAACGAGAAAACCGCTGATTATGGTTATTGTCAAGCTGTAAGACCATAATGGAGGTTTGTATGAATAGCTGCAATGAAGCTAAACAGATTACTTAATTGAACCCTTAGAAACACAATAAAATTGAGAGTATGGTGTGTATGTGTCTAGATGTGCAGAAAAAACGGTGTGGACCAAAACAGTAAAAAAACACAGAAGCTTTTATACTGTACTCAGAATGTAATATTTAAAAAGGGGGATGGAGGCATTAGTCTTACATATTTCAGTAAACATGGAGGAGAGTGGTCATCCATTACTGCTCATACAGGCCCTGCGCTTTGCTTCTTTTTTTTCTTTGTAAAGATAAAGCCCTGTTTGGAACACAGGAAGCAGGGCACCATTGTTTGCTAACAGTCCTGTTATAGAAAGGAACCTCCTTAATGATCTGGGGAAACATATTAGGCTGTAGTTTGGTCTATTTGTTCTTATTATTCTTATCAAGCCTGCACACATTGAGCTGAGTGTCATTCCTTTGCTCCTAAAAGTCCAAAGTTTCCTGCCCGTCCAAAGGGACAGGATGGAGGGATTAAGAAAATGAAAGAAGGAAGGGTAGAGCGGATAGATGATGCATAAGGACAAACTGCCTCGTGCTGACTGTTGATGCGTTGAAGAGAAAGGAAAGGATGGCAGAGAAGACAAAAAGAGTAGAGAAACGAGTGGAGTCGGGGTAATGGGGGAAGTTCAGGGAGAATTTTTTTTTTCTTATAAATTCCCCAGGGTCATAAACTAATACAGTGTATGTACATGCACTCGGATTGAGAGTCACGGGGACATGCAAGGTCACGTCTCTCTGTGTATTGTCTCTGGGAAGAGATCGCTGTCTGCTGCTTGCTGTGTTGCGTCATCCGAGCCCTACTACGGAGGTTGGACTCACTATCCGTGCTGTGTTTATACAAGTTTAACAAACACCATGCGCACTGAAGGAATCATTTAGCAATACCAGTGCATATGAGCTGTTCTGTGAGCCTCAATACTCTGTCCTCTTAATCATCTTTTGCCTGTCTGGGTGTGTTGCTGACGTGTTACTGCTGCAGCCTTTTTCCATCCATCCTCTGCCTTTTCTCAGTCTTTGTTCATACTTTAAAGAAAGACTAATAAATAATTTTATTCTCTTTGGAGTAGAAACCATAAAAAGAAATCACATAAAGAACAGCTTCTTGTGTTAAAAGTCGACACTAACATTTTGCTTTGCTTAGCTTAAAGATTAGAGAGAAACCACCAAATCCTGCACATATAGAACCCATAAAGCTCACTAATTTAAATTTTTACCTCTTGCTTGTTTAACCTCAGAAACGTATTGTAAATACAACACATTGTGGACCTACAGCAGATTGTTTTCATTGGGTCTAATCTAGTCTTTTTACTGCAAGCTTGTCAGACAGGCAGCAGAGGAAGCCACAACTCCCAGCGAAGAAATACTCGTAGATGTGGCTAGTTCCCTATGCTAGCTGGTAATACCGGGATGGGTGTGTGTGTGTGTGTGTGTGTGTATTGGGGGAGACCGATGTGGCATCTGAAAAGCAGTTGAGATTCAAAACGTCAGTTTTAGCAAATTGCAAAAATATTGACCTTTCCACTGGTGGAAGGTCATAAATAGTCACAGAAAATGTTATTCATCTTCCTAGGTCTTCATTCAGATTCACACCTGAACTTTATATCTGAATTTAGCCTTACGATCACCCCCAGTGGTGGGGATGCTGGGTTTAAAAAATCTTGCTTAAGCAGGTTCTAAATTTTCCATTTGTGATTACACATCCGTGAGCTATGAATCTAAAATCAACCTAAATTTACAGCACCTGAGGCCTGTACTACGAAGCAGGATTAGTGGCGTGTTTTAGCCTGGAATTTCAGTCTTATGGAGCTGACTTACCTTACTTGGTTACATCACCATAGTAACTTATCCTGTAGACCTAACCTGCTTTGGAGCAGGTTATGTTCAAGAAAAGAGATCAACGTGAACAAAATATCTCATACTAGCATCTCATCTCCTACAAAATCTAGAAAGATAGAAAGAGGGTCTAGAGATTCTCAGTGGTTGAGACTTTAACAGACATATTATATAAAGAGAAGAATGAGAGAATCCTGAATTTGAAATCTAAGAGAGAATTCTGCAACAGAAACGATGGTGGTAGAGGTTTAGCTTGCATATTGGAAAAAGCTTTTTAAAATCGTTTTTGAGGCAAAACTAGCAAACATTTGAAGTCTTCTTTATTGTATTTCGCTGGTGATTCTATATATCTACATATTGTGTTCTGGTGACACCTCCAGTTAAAAGGTGCCTGGAGGTGTTTCAAGGCGGTTGCTGAGGTGCAAGACTTGGTTCTTGAAGGACTTTGACTTTATTTTTCTTCCTGCCAGCTGCAAGCATTTCTAAGGCAATTTCATTCTTTTATACCTATATGGCAACATAGGCCCCAAAGCTGCAAACAAAAAAGCTTTGTTCTTGTTGACCTTATATAAAATTTCTATTAATACAGCCAGGTTTGCAGGTGAACTGAGAAGGCTAGAACTGTGTTACACTCTACAAGAACAGGCTATGTCTAAGCAGCACATTAATTCGATGGAATTCTAATAGAAATTGTTAGATCTTCTCATCGAAAAAGCTAGCTTTTCTCCGTGGCTTTACATGGGCTGCATGTATACAGAGCTTTTCCAGTAGTTACTGACTACACTACAAGCACGTTAACACTGCTTGTTTTTATGTTATCGTTACATACAGCACTTTGGCTATCACAAACACTTACACTGTTGCTTTGGCTGCAACAGCTGTATTCAGTACAGAATGTATTATATGTTTAACCTCTGCATTTTTCTAATATTATTGTTTTCTAATTTTTATTTATTTTTTTACGTGCTCTGCTGTCGTGTTTCTCATTGGTCAGATGCTGTGAACAGCAGCATATGACCAACAGATAAGTGAAGCCAGATAACAGAAATTATCCCGTTCATTTTAAACTTGCTTTGTAGTTCAGGCTCATCCCTTGTGTAATGTCAGGACAAATTACGGTTTTGTCAGGAATAGCCTTGGACAGAAAGAGAAACTTTTTGGAAGACACGAGCATTGTGATGGTAGAGGAGATTAAAGCCAGGCAACACGTATTAGTCAGTGGACTGAATAAGCTGGTGGACAAACAAAGTGAAACATGTAGCTTGAACAAGGTGGGGCAGAAAGCGAGAACTGTATCCATCACAGGCTTTGACTCATATGCATTCCAAGTGGCATTATCATTAGATTTGCCTCCGAGATAAGATAATTCCGCCTCAAAGTTAGATTTTATAAATAAGTACTAATAAGCTTTGAAATTGCAATTGCAAAACTTTCTGCTTATGATAAAACCTTGCAAGCCTCATTGTAGATTGCACTCTCCTAGCAAATGAAAAGATTTGCTCATATTAAGTTTAATTTTGTCAGTGTAATAAGAACGGCCGGGATGACTCAATGTAACTCAAGACTTTGAAGCAGTTCGCTCACAGCCTAGCTTCTGTGTTTGAGTATTGGTTTAAAGTTCCATCTCAGAAGATTTACATGTAACACTAACCAGAACCACTTAACCAAGAAATAATCATTTTCCCTTTTAAGTGCCTTGGGAAAAAGTCTGCTCTCTTCTCCTGCGAGCTGAGCCATTCATCAGCCACTGTGGCGCTGAACCATTCATCAGCCACCTCTCTATCCTTTCCAGGAAAGGATAGAAAGGAGATGCATCACAGCAGACTCCTTCTGCTCTTTCTGTCTGTCTACCATTATGTCTTTTTCTTCTGCAGGAGCTCTCACTTACACTTCACTGTCTTTGTCGGATATGTACTTTTTAAGCTCACACGATAAATGGTTATATCACCCAACCTTTGGCTGACCTGAGTCTCTGTGTGGCACCAGCAGCACACTTGTTTGAGATAATAGCCCTGGTTGATGAATCTGAAGTTTTCATTGCCAGTACAGTTTCACAGTGTAATAGCTTCGTCTGTGTCTTGAAAAGAGCACCAGAGAATCTCTTAGAATTGTGCTCAGATGTGGACCCAGACCCTATCATTTGAATAAGGTTGCCACAAGAGCACATGATGCTTTCAGGGGAAAACAAAACTGAAGCAGGGCTTCATTGCAGAAGGTCAGCCTCTTTTTCCTCATTAACTGTAGTGACTCAGAGGATAATGACATTCAGCAGTGGATAGTGAAAAACATACCCTCTCAAAACTGAATTAACTGAATTTCCATGAGTTTTTAGTCTGTTTGGGGTAGTTGATAGACAGTCGTACCCTTTGGCTGAATGCCTGTTTGATGGGGCGTTAGCGCTGGCAATAACTGAAGGATTATGACAGCATCTGATTGTGAAATACTGTAATCTGCTCAAAGACTTGAGCTGGGATAACATCTTTTTTTGGGAAAAGGTTGACGTTCACAGGAAGCCCAGTGGTATATCCATTTTTGACCACCATGTTTATCATTTGGAGGTAGTGATGAAGCCACGTTTTGCGGAAATTGCTTGTTACGGTGCTATCGGCAGGCAGAGAGAATGGATGGGCTGATGTGTAGAAGGGTGACTGTATAAGTGGGAGGACGTAGGGCTGGCTGAGTGCTTGAATGAATGTCTGGAAGGACACCTAGCCTGCTTGTGCACCCAACATTTTTCAAGGTATTCATCTGTTTGCAAGTGCCAAGTTTGCCTAAATTCATTAAAGAAGATGAATATCATAATGTAGCATGCCACACACTTCCCAAAAAAAACCCCACATATCTTACTCTAGTGTCATTTGCACTGTTTAATTGAAGCTGCACACCTGCTCTGCTTCTACACATCTTGGACCCAGAAGTGCAGTTAACATCTGTTAGTTGTATTGTAGCGGATCTTTAAAAAGTGCTATAATAGGATTAGAACTGCTGAGTCATTTTGTGGTTTCTGCCATGAAGGATTATCTGTCATAGATGTACATGGGAGTGTTCATGTTGTACAGGCATTGTATGAGCCCTCAAGCTTGGCAATTTGAACCATTTCATGCAACACTAGCTTCCATTGCTTGAGGTACTTAGTGAATTTTATCTCAGTAAAATTTTCACTAGACAGTAAAAGGTTACATGTGTTGGCAATGTTGTCTCTTTCCCCTGGATATGTAATTTATATTGGAGGAAAAAAAAAGATCAGCCAGGTTTGTCTTCATTCTTGTTCATAAGGACCCTTTAACTCGATTGGCTGCCATTGTCCGGTGGCACTTTGTCCCAGAGCAAATTTTTATCACACCAGCAGTTAATTCCATGTGTCCACAGGATGATGAGCAGAAAATCTGTAAGAACAAATGTCCTATAGGTCAGCGAAGACAGCAAGGCTTCTTTGCATATGAATCAATTTGTTTTTTTAGGCAAGGTAATTTAAGAAGAAAGTGTCCTTGGAGGACTGGGTGTCCTGTTGTTAGAATGGATGATGTAATAGAAGTATAATTTAAAGTTGTGTAAAGTGAGATATTGTGTAAGGAACTTCTCTTTTCTTCAACGGGCGATTTATGCTTCAGCGGGAAATCTACGCCGTAGCTACATTGTAACCGCAAAGCCCTCTGAAAAACTACGCCGCAACCTACGGCGTAACCTGACGTGCACCTCCCTAGAAATGTAACCACACGTCGCGTCGATGCAGCCCACAACTGTTGTGATTGGCCTGTTCAGTACCGTCGATTCCTCCTATGCATTTGCGGCTACTTTTTCGCTGCAGTTTTTAAATTTATCAGTGAGAGAATAACACTCACCACCAAAACAAATATGTTTTCCCCTGAAAAAAACTGACTACAACAAAGAATTGAGACCCAGGAGGGGTAATTTTGTTTGTTTCTGTCATGGCTGGCACTGCATATAAATCATGGGGCGAGGACCGCAAGGTAATTAACACAATGTCACAGGCATAAATCAACGACGACGGCCACTTATGTAGGTTATGTCGTGGGATTTACAAAGATTCACCGCAGAAGTCTGAGGTCAGGTATCACGATCAGTAAGGTGGAAGTTTGAGCTCTTGATTCATCTGCTTCCATTTTTCTGCTGTCCGTAGTATATTAACGTAACATCTTGATGACCTTAAAGCTCCAAGATATCCTAGTTTCAAAATATCATTATTTTATTCAAAAGCAGAGCTACACATTCACTCAGAATATTGTTTTTGCACTTCGTTGTTAGATCCCTGCTACCCATTCCAGAGTTTGTTTGGGAAATATGGCCTGTTAGATGCTGTTTGTTTCACTGGTTTCATGGTAAGGTGCAAGACCTTTTTGCCATCTGGTATACATGACAATGCTATGATTCAATCAACGTCCCATTTACTGCCATTTACTCTTCTAGAGGAAACCATCATGGGTCGCGACGGACCATTATCCTCGGATGAAGACTATTCTCATTTCCTAAATGGCTGTGTGTGTGTGTTCGTGTGGCGGTGTGCTAGTGTATCTGTATTGTATTGGCACAAAGGCTGTTTCATAACATAAGAGCTGCATGATATTGTCATGCTGCGCTGACAGCCTCGCCTGAACAGATTCTTTTGTGTTTCTCCCCTATCCTTGTACTTTAGGTTGAAATGCGTGTATTTGTGTTTCTGTTTTTTAACAGTAAGACACTTGATCATTGCAAGCTCTTCAGTGACCTGTGCTTTATTAGCAGCACCAAGCACTCCAGCCCTGAGATGCTCATACGAGACTGATGATGAGTTCAGTGGACTCAAAAACAGGGATAATAGTTCCCAACATTTTGAAAGAGAGTAAAAACCCAGTGATGACTGGTTGGAAATTTGCATGAAAAAAAAACAAAAAAAACCATCCAGATTTCATTAAGAGTACTGCTTAATCATTTTCTGTGTTTTTTCCATGAAGTCAAATAAATATAAGTAATGAGGTTAAATGAGTGCGATGCAGGCTCTTTTTGATCAAGCTTTGGCATGAAACAGCTTTGTGTCACCATGGAGAAAAAAGGGATTTCTTCCACTGCACTAACAAATCACAGGAGGGATAAGAGACTGGCAGCCACAGTTAGAAGGCGGCTGCTAAATCTGTAAAGTGTGGCTATAAATAGAGACAAAGCAGCTGATTCTTTACACCAAAGCAACTTTTTTTGCTGTGTTCAATTTGGGAAATGTCACTGAAAATGCTTACTGTTTGCTGCTTTGAGTGCATATGCTAATGCCGTGTCTCAGGAATGCTTTAAAAACATGCTGAGATTAGGATAAAATGTAAATGTCCTATTTACTGTTTGCTCTACACCCTGCCATAGGACTTTAAAGTGTTGCTCTTCTATTTAGTCCTCAGTATAATCAGGAATACTCAGTTGTTTGAAATCAGCAAAATATGTACAAATACGATAAAAGGCTGAGACGCTAGATAGAAGATGAGGGTAGCTTAATGTAATTATGTGAAAGATAAAGCTTCACAGCCTCTTTATAGTACTTGACATTACAGACATTAATTTGCTGCACTCAGTCTAGCATCTACAAGTGGCTTTGCACACATTTCCTTGTTGTTTATTGGGAGAGATTTCACAGGGGTGTGGTTGAACAGATTTTGCAGGAAAGATGACAGGAATTACATCGAATAGTCTGTCTGCATGGGGTTTTTCATATGCAGCGATGTGTGGAATGGTTAGTCAGTGCTAGTGGCGGACAGCAAGGGCATCAGAGAAGTAATACATCACAAATTAAGGATGATAGGTGAGTTGCTGATGATGTAGTGTTATGATATGTGTACTACTAATAAAGTGTGGAGACATGGGGAAAGAAAATCTAGTCATGTGGAATATGTACATTGATCATTGTGAGGTTTTCTCCCAGGAGACAGGTGTGCATACATATAGTGACAGTATAGATTCACATGTAGCAGCTTACCTATGAGAAGATCAGTTTTTTTGTTTCTTTTTATACCTCGGGTGCAGCAGAGAAGTTTGTGGAGCTTCAAGAGCTTCCCTAAAAGACTACTCAAAACACTTACGACAATATCTGGTATGTCGGTCCAATTTTTTTGACTGTTTGTATACATTTTTAATAATATGCACTGGGGCAGAAACTAAATATTATTTCATTAGCAAGTAATCTGTTCATTTTCTCAATTAATTTCTGAAAACAGTGGAAAAGTCCCTTTAAATTTTTCTACCCCCAACGTGATGCCATTCAATGTCCTGTTTTGTCTTACCGCCAGTGCCAAAACGTCCCCATTCATTCAAAAGCGAGCCATCGACTTTGTTGCTCACATTGTGATGTTAAGGTGATATGAGTGAATGGTTGATTAAAATTGATTCATTGTACTAGCGCTCTTGGAGTCATATCGCCCACAACTCACTTATGTCTGCAGCTGTCAGTGGGGTTCTGCTCTCCACAGCAACCCCTGCATTTCCCAGTGATAGCTTTAACCAAGCTCGTGCGCACTCTATTATTTATCTTGCCACAGCCGAATTTCCACAACCCCTTTTGTGTTTTATGAATTATTGAGTAGATTCTTGCCAAAAGCAGGGGGGGGTGTTTAACACAATAAACAGAGTAAACACATCACTTTTCTGTCAGAGTAAAGTGTTGGAAATTACAATACTACAAACATACACAGTACCGGAAAATAGATTCTGGCTGTGATGCAGAAAGTGATTTTGAGAGGGTAATTATTAGCACTATTATGATTTCAAGGGTGATTTGCTTTCCCTTGTAGGTAGTTCCTCAATGGATTTTGTAGTGCTGCACTGTGCTAAAACCCAGTCATATGATGCTGATCTAACAGTATACTATTAACAGAGGTCTTGGTGTCCTCTCTTTCGTGAGTAATGTTATCTGAGTGGAGCAATCTGTTTGAATTTCAAGACCACACAGTGTCTGCAACTGAGATATATTCCACAAGTGTTTACTCATGCATGAGTCAGCAATTATATGTTTCTGAAATGGCTGATTTTGGTTGTTTATAACATGCCAACATCATTTTGTTGTTACAAGTGTGATTGTTTGCATTAAGCTGCATGCTGCCCTGCTATCTGTGAATACTATTGAACCTGCTTTTGGATTTGAATCTGTTCACGGCCCTCTGAATATGGACAAACACACTTTAGTAACTCAAATATAGACTTTGCTCTTGTACTGTGATATTGTGAATAATGAGCCTTTACACAGGACCATAGACTAAAGTTGGCTGCTCTTTACAGTTACGTCCTGTTACATTACATACATTACAGACTGGCATTTGTCGGCAAAAGAGCAAAATAAAAATTATGCAACATACAGCATGTTAAATTATCTTTTCAAACACTTCCTTTTCAGCTGTAGTCCTCTAATCAGCCTAGAGTGTGACCTTCTTTGAGAGGCTGGAGAGAAAAATATTATCACAAGTTGTACATAAATACAGTGAGTTGCTTGATTTAGGCTAATATCTTCATTACTTAAGCAAATGCCACATTGATAATGCTCTCACTTGAGCATGAAAATGGCTTTAAAGTGTTCTTGTGTGTATTTGGCTACACTGACTGTGGCCAGCTAACTAACGTGTTCTGTGTGTTCTTTGGCCTTTCTTTCTGACTAGCCTTGATGGCAACTCACTCTGACTAGTGAGTTGCCATCTGATTTAATTTAATTTTCTGGTGGTCCTTTCACACTCTCTGTAGTTTCACATAGTGCGTGTGTGTGTGTATGTGTATTTTTTATTTGTGTACGTGTTTACAGGCACAGAGCCAATGTCCTTTTTACAACCTGTACAGTAGCTGCTAGTCCCCGCTGTCTCTTCACAGAGAGACTTAGACAGAACACATATGCAGCAGAGAAGGAGGCGTTGCAGAGGAATGGAAAATTAAAATCCGCAACTCTTTCTCCCCTCTTTTCTTGCCTTTTTGTTTCCATTAGTCCGCGAAGAGGTGAGAAGAAAAGATTAACCAAGATGGGATAAGGGTAGTAAGACAGAGATGGAAAGTGGAGGTTCAGCAGATGCTTTCATTCTGGAAAATACATGCAAAATGAAAGAAGGAGGGGATGAAAAAAGGTAAACTGAGGTAATGCAAAGGCTGAGCATTTGTATGAAATATGAAGAAGGAGGGATAAGTTTAAAAAGACTCATCTATGCTTTAATGATGTCAGGGAGATTGTTTCTTGCTACTACATTAACATGATGTTACTGCCTGCCACTGAAATTACAATAACAGCTTTGAGTATAATGTGTTTATGTGCTTTTTTTTTTTTTTTTTTTTTTTTTTTTTTTTTTGCATTTGTCCTTGCAAATCAAAGTTGTCAAATAACTCCCTTCAGTTATTTTGCTGTCTATTGAAGCTGGTCAGGCTTAATTCCTTAGGCGCGTCAGTGCCCACATGTGCACAAAATGCATTTGGTATTAATATAATTATGATTCATGAGTGAATCTATTTTGCACTTGATTTTAGAAAGTTTGCTCCTGCCGTGTGTAACTGAGTTTGCTTTTACACTCAGGATAAGAATACACTTGGGCCCACTGGTCATCATGCTGTTCTGCTATGCCTGCAGCCCACACACAGGTGCAACGCATCTTTGGAAGAACTATCATCTCAGCCTACACACGCACATACGTACACATACACAAATTAGACGGGCTATAGATAGCTATATGCTGACATGCTTCATTATCATCTCCCGTTTCTATGGTAACCAGCACCATCCATCCCTACCATTACCCTGATGGCGGACTGGATTATAGTGATTATGGTGTAAGGCTATCCCTAGGATAAGTGTCAAATAATGAGGCAGTTGATAGAGTCGTACTTTACCTCAAGCCTGGGATTTAGCACCAATCACTTACTTGCAATGTGTTTTCTGTGTTTCAGCTTAAGACACCTTAATGCCAGGATTAATCAGCTCTGCTAATCTTTTTTTAATGCATTTGTTTAAATTATGCTTCAGCGGGGTGTATATTTACATTACATAAATGCAGCACATGCCTCTAAATGCAGCAAATTTAAATGGACCATGAAATGTCATGAGCTTCTTTTCTTACAGCAAACAGACAGTAAGTGATGATGGAGCCCCATTGAGGAAAGAAAGGAGACTTTCAAGTGGTTTTTAATATGTGTAAAAATGGTTAATTGGAACAGTGGGCTAATAAGATACATTAGCTAATTTAATGGTTGTAGCCTTAGTATTAAAAAGCTTTTGTGCCTGGTAGGGATCATCTCGCTTGTGATAAAGTGGTAGAAAACTCATAAGCATCATGTTTTGTGACATTTTAAAAAAGACCATGCTAGTGGTTCCATGTAATGTACATGGGCAAAGCAGTGGCTAACATTAGCATGCTAACACTTGCGAATTGCCACTAAACAGCCGAGCCTTTTTACCAAAGTCGCTGCGATTCATCGGCAGGGAACTATGAGGCCATACCAGTTTTTCTGCCAGTATGTTTTTTGGTAATTCCCAGGTTTTAGAATCAAATATTTTACCTGACGTTGGCACTAAAATAAAACTCAGGGCATCAGTTAGTATGAGAAAGTATCTGGCCCTCACAGATGTCTTGTCAGAACTTTTTGCTAATGTGCCCAATAGATGTTGAGATATGAGTCAAAGTGTTGTACTGACTGAATGAGATTGCCATTCATAGACGCTTGCTTTTATTTGCAAAAAATGTTGCTTTATTAAACTGGCTGCCAAGAAATACCACGGCAGTAAAATGACCTTTTCAGTCACTGTTCTGCTGTTGTCACTCAGATGTTAAGAGCTTCCATTTGGATTTGAAATAAAAGCTTGCATAGCCTACAAGTGATTGTGATGACAAATTTGATATTTACCGTGGCGTATCATCATCTCAGCATCGAACAACTCCTGCAGTTTGTTTTTAAGTTGAAATATTTGCCACACAATAACTGCCATTCAGGTGCACATTTAGAAATGTGCAAGTGTCAGCTGGAATATCAGTTGTCTCAGTTCCAAGCAGGTTGAGTTCTCCGCAGGTACAAGATTTTTAAAGGAGTGCTGTGTTCTCCTACCCTGGGATAGGTGTAAGGCCAGTGTTTCCCCTGGCACCTCCACATGAAGGAATTCTGATGAAGGAACACCGAGATCACTCGCTAATAAACTTCATGTCTTATCTTAATGGGTTCACAGTGAAGCTCAATCTCTGGGAGAGACTGTGTGTGTGTGTGTCTGTCTGTGTGTGTGTGTGTGTGTGTGTGAGAGAGAGAACGAGAGAGCGGACCAAATTATTTTCCACACAGAGTTACAATTCCCCACATGATTGTAAAGGTAGGTCAAGTTTTGAACTCCTCCTTTGAAAAAGAAGACTTAGTATTGATTTCTTCCCTCACTGGTGCACGTGCATGTGGCATCTGTGTGTATATTTTCCCCTATTTTAGCGTCCTCTTCAACTCGGTCAGCCCTGACCACGGTTGATTTGCTGTGTGATTTAGAGGATTAGGGAGCGAAAATGCCAGCTAAGATGCATTGACTGGTGAAAGTGTGTGCGTGTGTGTGTGTGTGTATTGTGTGCATACATGCAGGCTACATGGTGCAGAGGAGGGGATGAGAGGAATAATGTTTGGAGGAGCAAGAAGAGAGATGTGCTTATCTCATTTAGATAACAGAAACGTTGATCACATTGATAGTTGGCAGTCAGCTTGTAGGAAAGTACAAAAGGAAATCAATGTTTTTAATTAGACAGTGAGCACATTGCTTCTCTGTGCAGTTTTATAAAAAGAAACGTATAAAGAACTGATAATAAGAATAATGATTTTTGTTTTTTGTATTTATGCATTAAATATTTCAAGGCATGGGCTTTGACAAAGACAACATGGAATCTGAATAACTGTTTTCTCATTCTTGCTTTCCTAATAAAAAACACTTTAAACACTTTGTATTCCTTTTGTATTCCTATATATTTTTTGAGTGAAGGTCACACTATTAAAAATTGCCTTTCCCACTTAAATGAACATTTCTCTGTTTATGGGAGAGAGTGTGAGTTTTTCCAGATCATGACTTTTTTTTTTTCTCTTTTCTTACACCAAACAGACAATATATGATAATGGTTCCCCAGTAAGACAAGAAATGAGACATTCAAGCTATTAATGTGCATGGTCAAAGCAGTGGTTTTGAGCTACTTGCTAACATTAGCATGCTAATGTTTGCTAACTGGCTGAGCTCATTTACCAAAGTGGTGAGACCTATGAGGTCAAACCAGTTTTTGTGCTAGCTCATCCAGTATATTTTATGTTAATTGACAGGATTAACACACACACACACACACACACACACCTGCACAGATGTTATGAAAGCTCTAAGACGGGGTTGTGATGTTCTGTAATGGTAACATCACCGGACTCAGTTCAGCCAGGATAATCAGCGATGATGATTGCAAATGGCAGCTAAAGCTAACTGACCCAAAGCGACCTCACCCCACCCCTAGAAATTCTATTTAAAAACAATTATAGTAATCCTCTATAACATTTCAGAAGGGATTACTAAGGAAAGCTGTATATATTTTATATATATATATATATATTATAAATATATCGTGATATAGATATATTTAGATATAAATTTTATATCAAATATATAAAATTTGTTTGAGTAGCAAACTTACTTTTTAACATGTAGTTTGAATCATTTGTACATTACACTTTTAACACTGTAAATCTACGTAGCTGCTTGTTCTCATAATGCTCTTTTTTTTTCCCTTTGACAACTTTGATTTGCGTTTTAAATGGGAAATTCTGAAATAGACAGGACTCCAGCCACAAAATAGTTGAGTGCCACCTTTTATGATCCCTTTCAGTCTTTGCTGCCACAATATTACTGCTAAGTGATGTTTTTAAAATCTGTATTTTTTTTAGCCATTCTTATGGACAGTGATTTTAGTTTTTTTTTTTTTTTTTTTTTTTTTTTTTATTTAAAAAAATAAAAAA
>VUQI01030378.1:0-12015 GCA_015106735.1 Paratilapia polleni | reverse complement strand
GAGGTCACTGATGAGTGCAAGGCAGCTGCTGTTCATCCTTCAGAGGAAGAACACAACATGACAGAGCTCTGAACAGGAAGTATCAGGAGCTGGTGGATCAGTGTCAGAGGCAGGGATGGAGAGCTTATATAGGTAGGGTGTGTAGAGGCTTTGCTGAGTGCAGAGTTTTGATACTGCAGAGCATCACTGGGATGGTAAAGATTACAGCCATCAGGAACCTGCTGATAAAGTTCCTCAGCTGGGTCACGTCGGAGAAGATGTCTGATGTTTAAAGACACTCACTGATCCAAAGTCACGTCAGAGAGGAGGAGAAGAGCTCTAAGGACCACAGAGCAGCTTGGATTCAGAGTTTGTACTCAACTACTACTACATCAGTGTGTCAGTGCAGAAAGGATCCTGGGAATACCAGAGAGCAGAACAAAGTAGTTGTTCTCTGGTTGGACCTCACACGTAACTGTCTGTACCTTGTAAAGCACAGGACTGACATCTGTGGAACATCCCAAACCTTACTGTGCCCTTCTAGTCTGAGAAGTGATTTAATAACATGGCTGACAAACCTTAACTTTTAATGCTTAGTCCATCTTTAAACCTTATAGGAAATTCCATAGACCGATCACTGTTCATGGACACACAGCTGGGTTCAGGACAGTCTGCTCTCTGCTGCTGCTTCCTGATACAAACAACAATCAAACAGTTTAAAGTAGTGTCTGCACTCTGACCTAAAATTGTTTATGAGATGAAGAGTGTGTGATGTGTTTATGTGTTTAGAAAAATACTTGATTTAATTCAAATTAAAAGATAATGTATTAAAAATAAACTAAAAAAAAACAAACAACTAAAGAGAACTGATACCAGGTGGAGTGGAAGAGAAAGAGAGCTTCACCTGGGCCAGCTTCTATAGCCTAGAAGGCCCAGGAGAACTGCATTAGCTGACAACCCCAACCAGTCAGGCAGGCCTGGACTTCAATGGAGACAGTAGGAGGGGTGTCACACTATACTGAAATGATCAAATGCAAATGAAGTTTGGAGTGTAAGTCAGTTTGCTTTGGTTCTGTCCTCAGTTTGAGGCTTTTAGGATGATCATGAATTAATTTGACTTAATACAGGAAGAGTTAAAGTGGATCATCTGTTCAGCAGGAAGAGAAAATATGAGTGGACAGCAGGCTGAGCAACAATTTTTCCCACCAAACATGCTGGTGTGGGCCCACAGTGGGTAGCTGTGGATTTGTGTGGGCAGGGAAAACCCACACTCATCCCATGTGGGCCCCAAGTGGGTGCACCCATGCAGAGCCCACAGTAGTTTTGCCCTTTGGGGCCCCTATATGGGTTTTCCATGGGCAAGCCCACCGTGGGCTAAAACCTATGTGGGGCCAATGCAGCCTAGCCCATGTGGAGCCCATAGCAGTTTTACTCCTTGGGGGCTGCATGGGCTAACAGAAAGGGGCCCGCGTGGGAAGTGTGGGTTTGCTCTGCCCAAATAGCCCCACAGTTCACCCACACAGCCCCCTGTGGGCCCACACCGGCATGTTTGGTGGGACGTTATTTATAATAGGGAAACCCCATAAAGGGAAATGTGACTATTTTGTGGAGAAGATGAAACCATAGAGTATTTTTTATTACACTGTCAGAAACATGAGGCTGAGAGAAGGTGACCGATTGCAAACCTCAGTAAAATGACAGTTAAACTGGATCTTATTGATATACTGCAAAAGAACTGAAGAAGTTAAAGTTATCAGGCCACATCCCATTCCAAGACAGACTAATTCATTTGATAAGATTTCAGTCTCCTTTTTTTTGTTTTGAGTGACCATTCTTGTCCATACCCATACCAGCTGGTGGTGGTAATGTACCATTTTGCTGTTTGTCAACTGCCAATAAACATTAAGAAGAAGAAGAAGGAAGAAAGAAGAAGAAAGAAGGAAGGAAGAAGAAAGCAAGGAAGGAAGAAGAAAGGAAGGAAGGAAAGAAGGAAGAAGGAGAAGAAGAAGAAGGAAGCAAGAAGAAAGAAGGAAGGAAGGAAGGAAGGAAGAAGGAGAAGGAAGAAGATGAAGAAAGAAGAAGGAAGGAAGGAAGGAAGGAAGGAAGGAGGAGAAGGAAGAAGATGAAGAAAGAAGAAGGAAGGAAGGAAGGAAGGAAGGAAGAAGATGAAGGAAGGAAGGAAGAAGATGAAGAAAGGAAGGAAGAAGATGAAGAAAGGAAGGAAGAAGATGAAGAAAGGAAGGAAGAAGATGAAGAAAGGAAGGAAGAAGAAGAAGAAGAAGAAGAAGAAGAAGAAGAAGAAGAAGAAGAAGAAGAAGAAGAAGAAGAAGAAGAAGAAGAAGAAGAAGAAGAAGAAGAAGAAGAAGAAGAAGTTCTGAGCAGGAATAATAGAAAAAAGGTAGGATTCTTGAAACCTCGGGAAATGCTGTTTAATTACTGTAATTAATTATTATGTGTTATTTAAAGAGCTATCACTGTCATTCTAGCTCTGGGTTTGATAACTTTGATTTAAATACACGTCCATGTATAAACTACTTTCAGCTAAACTACATTCAGCTGTAAGAGCTATTGGTTAGCATGATTTCTCCCACAGAGTGCGGTTACTGACTCACTTTATGTAATAGCAGTTTAAGGTTGAGGAAATATACATTATACAACATGAGAGCATTATCAAAGTGGAGTCTCCACACTGACCCGCTCCTGTTACTGTAACACTAACATTAAGCTAACATTATTTGCTTACTTTATATAACAAGACAATAAGCAGCGATAAGGTGATAAGTGTACCGTTCTGATATGTATAAAATGCAGGGACCATGTTTGTTTTATTTTTAATTTTAATGATTTCAATCTAACTTTTTTTTAATTCTTAGAGATAATACAGTGAATGATGAATTTTCTAAGCCTAGTAAGACTGAATGAATTTAAAATATTTCACATACAATAAAAAAAAATTATATCTTTATATTGTGCTTTTGGCCATTAGAGGCAAACCTTTAATAAACATCAAGGGTTGCATCCTTCAGTGGACAAAGCTTTAGTGGACTTGAATACAAAAGGTTCCTATATTTATTTTTTTATATACATATCACAGAAAGTGGCATGAAACTGATCCATAGATCATTTTTACCCAAATGTAAACATGTTCCACCACCATAAGAAGTACACTACGATCAGCGCTCTGTTTTATATAGAGTTATTTTGTGGATTTTCATAATTTTCCATTTACAGGGGTAATTTCATTCTCTCTCATGCTGCCTCATGTGTTGGAAGGACAACCTGTTGAGTCTTGAATGTGTGTTCTAATGTTATTATATTTGTGTGTCTTTGTCAGATCAGGGACTGAGGAGCAGACTGTGCCTCTGTATTTACACCTATCCATACAGTCAGAGACTGAAACTAATGCTTTCTCAAAATGAGGAAAAATATCAGTTTGTGTTGAAGAGCAGTGAGCAGCCTGTAGCTGCAGCTGTTCAATAAATGTAGGAGTCGAAGAAAAAGTGGGTTTCTTTTTGGAAAGTAGGGAATTGGAAAGACTCGAGTAAAGTAAAAGTACCTCAAAACTGCACTTGAAGTAAATGTACTTCTCTATCTATTGAACTAACTATACTGCATAAATGAAACAAAACAAATTCTAAGTAATGAATTACCAGTGATGTTTTTTATTTCATGTTTCACTAAAACATTATGTTCTTTCCGGCTGTGCATATGTCTCTCTCTCTCTCTGTTGTGTCTCCCTGTCTGTCTCTCTCACTGTCACGTCGGGCTGTGTGGCGGGGCAGGTTTCGGACCCAAAGTGCAGACTTTACGGCACGGGAGACAGGATTAACTCAAAAGCAGGCTTATTGCAAAAAGAACAAGAAAGTAAACTTACAACATTGAGGCTGGGAATGCAGGGCATGGAAACGCGGGGTAGAACACAGAGAGGTGACAAACACACAGCCATGAGGGAAAGTGAGGGGAACCATGTGGGATGAAGCAACACCGGATAGACGCGAACTGAGGACTTAAATACACACAGTGGGTAACGAGGGGAACAGGGAACAGCTGGGCAGACATCAGGGAAGACGAGAGACAGGTGAACTAAATCAGGACTGACGAGACAAGGGAAGCAAAACTAAATACAATGAACAGGAGACATGAGACTGTCAAAATAAAACAGGAAACCAGACACAACTAAACAAAGAAGAAATACACTTAACTCAGGAGAATACTGGAACTATAACTGAACACAGGAATAATAGAAAACATGAAATACAAGCATGGGGGAGCACGGGAGGGCTGGATAAACTGAAGAACAGAAATACAACACTAAACTATAACATGAACAGAAACCACATAATGAACAGACACGGGGACACAACATGGGGAATACGGGAAGCTGGAGAACAGAATATAGAATATTAAATCCTTCTCGAAACTAAACAGAATATAAAATACAAAACTCAAAACCATTCTCTTAACTCAGACAGTAACAAATACAAAACTCAGAATCATTCTCTAAACTGAACTCTAAACGTTCTCAAAACTAAACAGGATATCAAATACAAAACTCCAAGTCCCACTCTCAACTAGACAGACTGTCAAACCTCTCTTAACTGAACAGAATACCAAACCTATAACTGAACAGAATACGCAATATAACTCAAAACACCGGGTCCATTGACCCGGGACCATGACACTCACACATTTAAGCCCCACCCACCTGCTGTTCAAACCTTCTAGTTCATGCCCCTCATGAACAGAAAATATATATATAAAATATACAGAAAATAAAAGCATGGCATTATTTCTCAAACAACGATGAGCCGGCCATGAATTGAACCACTACCCAGACTTGAATTTACCTCACAAACCTGTAGTACAGGCCTCTAAAACTCTCCTTAAGACATTTAAATGATCAGGCAGGTCCAGACAAAATGATGGTTTACTTCCTGAGTTTCTCTGTACTTAGACAACTGTGTCTGTGTTGTTTTTTACATGGATCTACAATGCTTGAGGCTGGTATGGGAGAAGCAGCAGAAGGACTTGACAATAAATAGCACTGGTGCCTTTGCACAGTTTGACTTTTGATGTGTAGTTGCAAGAAAAAGTTTTCCAAACCTTTTGGAATTACCAGAATTTCTAAAATGTCTTATAGCCAAGCCAAGCCAACACTGGGTCAAAAGCCAAGCAGAAGAGGTGGGTCTTAAGAGCGGCTTTAAAAATGGCCAGTGAGGAGGCCTGTCTAATGTGTAACGGCAACAAATTCCACCATTTGGGAGCCGCAACAGCAAAAGCCCTGTCCCCCCTGAGCCTCCGCTGTGTCCTCGGCACATCCAGGTGGAGGAAAAATTGTGCAGGCATTTGGGAAAAGACTGGAAGACAGAAAGAGGATAAAAGAGAAGTTGTATCATGGAGTTAGGGAGGAAGTAGTAAATGATGGAAAATGATAGACTGGTGTGGTGATTGATAGAGGGAGTGATGGATGTGAGGAATGGTGGAAGAAAGAACAAGGTGAAGACGGGAGGGATCAGAGTCTGGTTTAAAGGAGCAGATGAAGAGCAGTGGTCAGAGTAGATTGACTAAACACAGCACGACACATATCAGCACAGCACTGCACTAAAGTATACACAGCTTTATTATAGTTGTCCTGTGAGTATGTTTTCAAGTAATTTACAATGAATTGTTTTTATTTAACTTAATATCAGAAAAAAAAAGAAATAAAATCAATATTTGGTGCAGCCACCTTTTGCTTTTAAAAGAGCTCTGATTTCCTTAGTAGTCTTACACAATTTCAAAGGTATTTTGCAGGTAGGCTGTTCCAAGCATCTTTTAGTACTTGCAGCAGCTCGTCTTTGGATTAAGACTGAATCAGTTGTTTCTGTTTGCTCACGAAATTCCCAACAGACTCCATAATGTTAATATCAAGTCTCTGTTGGGGAGGATTTTATCTGCTGCAGGGCTACCTGTTCTTCTGTCATTGAGAATTGTTCTTTATTACTCTGAATGTTTGGGGTCATTGTCATTCCTTACATCTACTGGAACTGATGTGCAGCTTTCTTTCTGGTATTGCATGGTGGATAAGAATCTAAACATCTAAAGTAAGCTTAAATTGAAAGCTTACTTCTATTCACATGATCAGATGAAGAGAATATATGGAGTAGCTGTTTCCTTGGTCCAGTAACTGCTATGAGGATGCAATTGAATAACTAAATAAACATAAAAAGAGGCATTGTATATAGCGTTTGAACATTATGACATTAATATAGCTGTCTGCTTTTGCATCTATTTTAAAAATCCCCCAAATAATGTGTCAGACAGAAAGACTGAAAAGTAAGAGGAAACAAGTTCCTTAAGCTCTCTCACACAAACTTATTATACCCTTAGTTGTCCTTGAGCTTGAATCCCTTCTGAACAGTTTTGTTGTGTCAGTATACAAAAGCAAATTCAGGTTAAATGTCAGCATTCGTTTCTTGCATCATGTCTTCACTCAAATAAAAATGAAATCATCTATACAGTGGAAATGTAACAACCCCTAAACTATAACTCCAGATTAAGTTCTGTCTATCTTGTGTTCACATATCCATCTGCTGGCTAGTTACAGTAACTCATGGCATAATGAAGCCTAGAGCAGTAGCGACGTTATGACTTCAAAATCCCCAACGTAGACATCCTGTCTGCATAGCACCATCGCCATGGTTACACTGACTAAACACACAGAGAGACCAGCTGTACTGGCAAGGTCATGTCCCTGCTCACTGAACTCTCTGAGGGACCTAGACACACACGCACGGACTTTCACAAACTTAAAAAGGAACACACAAGTGAACACAGCATGTCCACACTCTCACACACACTTTTTGAAGCACTTTTAGACCAAAAAACGTTATTTACACATTCATGTGTTCATTCACATATACTGACGGAATCTCACTAATACCTCCAAGCTGACAGATATATATATAGTCATAACATTTTGTACACAAGAATTTGCAGTAGATGTGCACATGTATGCGCATTCCCACAGCCATATGCGCACAGTTACACGTGCATGGTGTTATAGTGCCATTGTTGTGATAGGTAATGATGAGACATAGAGGGTCAGTGCCGCATGTGAATGGGATTCTCTGTGTTGCAGCGATGAGGAGGGGCCGACTCCACATCACCTTCCCCTCTCTGAGCAAGTTTGTATGTGTGTCGCCTCGTGGGAACTTCAGCCCATTCATCATGTCTGTCTGTGCTCCTGTGCCCTCTGACACACGTGTTTACCTTCGACATGTGTGTCAGCTGTTGAGCCTATAGGTGTGCTATTATGTCAAGACCCAGGCAGGCTCCACCCTACTCCTCCTACTCTTCCTTTGAGGTTTTGTCAATGGAGGACTTCATCACATGGAAATCCTTGCTTCCAAGTTGGTTGTTCAGCATCATAAGGGTATGAGAGACTTCTGTCCAGATCCCATAATGTGATCTGCAAGGCTGGAAACAACAGTCCAGAGAAATGTGTGAAGTTTGCTTATGCATTTAGTTTTTGAATCGGATACTGCTCTGCTCAGCTAACACAGTTAAAGTTTAAGTGCTATATTTAAGTCTAAATTTTTGTAGCTGTTTTCTCATGGACTGAAATCTGCTAATGTCATGAGTTGGGCTGTTTTAACATTAATTATGGTTATTTTTTATCACTACTTATTAATATTTTATTGGTGCCTATAGTTACATAGTGTGTTTGGCAAGCATTGACCTACCCATTAAATATGATTTGGAAGTTCTGCACAGTTTGTAAACCCTGATTTAAGTTTTGTACAACTCTGTATGTATCAGTAGGAGAACTGCAGGGCTGAGGTACTATTGAGGATTCATGAACCATGGAGTGGCAGGAACAAGTGGCATTGTCTCCTAAAGTATGAGTGCGATGAAGGCTAGAGCTGTCTTATAAAACTTCAGATGAACTTTGACACTCTGAGGATATTGGTTGAATAGTTTTGTTAAACTGATAGAGATGGTGGAGTTCTTCCAAAGAAAGAAACACATTTTTGTCCTAATCTGATGGACATACTGAAGTTGGTGTGATTGAGAAAAGAAAATAAACAAAAAATATTAAAAAAAAAAAAAAATGAAAGGAATGCAGTGATTGACAGCCATAAAGAAAGACAGGGAGGCCACATCAAGGAGGCAGTAGGGAAATGTTGCATGTGGAAACTGCCTTCAACTATGTACTGAGTTCCCCATTAGAGTAAAATCATTCTTTCATTGTCTCTTCCGACTTTTGCTTCATCACTCTTTTAACACTGGCCTACTTAACTTCCTCTGAGTATTAAACGCTCTCCCACCTCTCTTTTTTTTTTTTTGTCTGTTTTTCTCTTGTTTTATCTCAGGACGGGTGGAAGAGGGCCTGGAATTTATCACACATACCTAATAATTACTATCACAGGAAATGGTGCTGAGGAAATAGGTGCACCAGCCCTGCTAATTAGTGTCAGTCGCAAACACACATGCACATGCTTGCATGCACAGGCACACACACTTAAAGCTTATTAGTGTCGTTGGGCTGGCGTAGAAGGAGAACTCTCTGGAAAGCCCATGCTGATTGGCCTTAGGGAGACTAACACCCCTCAGTTTACCCGATTGTATAAATCTCAAGACTAATTGTGTGTGCAGGAGTGGGCAATTGATTAGGTGGGCCTTGAAGCCATAAAAAGGCAGCTCAGGACACAGCACCCAGAGGTGACCAGTGACAGCCTTCTAAACAATGGTCCTGCCCTCAGGGTCACTAAAGGAATGAAAAGAAGGAAGGGCAGTCAAGAGAGGAAGTGCTAGTGCAGATAAACGCTCATAAAGGAAATTAGAATTTGTAATTAGATTAATATACAACTATGCATATGGTTTGAAAGATGGAGATAAAGATGAGGCCGAAGGTGTTAACTGGAAGTGAAAAGAGAGTTTGCAGTGACTGATTCTTCTAAAAAAAGAGGGATGAGTTGTTTTAAATGCAGCTGCATGTAATATGTTGTTGGATGTGCTGTGTTGTAAAACAGCCCTTAAAAGAGCGGCTTAGTGAAATACCCTCATGGTTTACCATTATGGGCACATGAAATGCTGGTATACCCACACAAGTGAGTCAATGAGGCTTACTGGCATATATTCACACACTGTAAACACCTCCAAGCCTCTGCGGTTGGCACACACACCTGAGCTCCGGCTCCTGTTTTTCTCCTCTGTGTCTTCTTTGGCTGACGTCTGTCTTTATCTGTGCGTAAGTGTGTCTCATAGCATAATGTTAAGGACTTCTATGCAATCTATTATTCTTTAGTCACAGTAACATATTGTTAAATCACACCCTAACAAAGTGTGTCGTCTTTCTGGCTCTTTGTTGGTTTGACTGGAGTTTTTATTGGCCCTGCACATCTCTCAGTCTTGCTGAGATGGTTCCCAGGAGGTTTTAATAGAGAACAATGGCTGAACGGACCACTTCCCAGCACAGGGCTCCTCAAACACTGCACTCCAGTCAGCATACACCACAGCAGCCCCTGGCACTTCTGGATTTTGTGTGTGTGTCTGATCTGGTTAATTCAGGGATATAGACCCAAACTGTAATTATCATTATGTACTTCTCGGCAGAGGTAGGAAACAGCCCAAGCAAGTTTGGATGAGCATGTGTATCCTCACTGATCTGCAATGAATGTGTTTTTGTCTAAAGAACAACATGTGAATACATGAATTTGCCTCTGTGTGTGTTTGTGTGTGTGTGTGCGTGCGTGCATGCATGCATGTGTGCACACAGAAGGAATGATGTGAAGAGCATGAAAGCTATTAGCAGTGAAAGATAAGCAGATTGTGCCAGTGGCTGTGTGATGATTTTTCCTGCTCTTGTTTTGGCCCTGCTCTTGTTCATTTGGTTTCTGCTAAATGGAGACATATTGGAAACATGACTGTTCTCTCGAGGCCAGTGGGTATCCAGAGTTTAGGACTAGAAAGGACAGCAAAAAAATAAGAAGGAATCAGAGGAGGGGAAGAGGAAATGAAAGAAGAAGTGTGGAAAGAGAAAAAGAAGAAAAAAAAAAAAATAAAACCTTGGGGGAAAGAAGGTCACTGAATTTAAGATCACTACTAAGATTTCAAATCTCATAAAAGCAAAAACCACATTTGTCTTATTTGCTTGTGGTGAGAAATTAACATTCACAAGCATCCAGACGCTGTTAACTTTCACAACTCTCCAATAAAACGTTTGTCTCATTTTTATAATATCACAGTTGCTGTCCAAGAAAAAACAAAACAAATCCCGCCAAAAAGAGAAAGAATGAAGAAAGAAAACAGAAAAAAAACCAAAAAACCAAAGTTTATTTGGTACGTGCGTCACATCTATTCAGGATGGCAACCACAGTTTAATCTGTATAGTCCTTCATCTTTAAAGCTCGCATCAATAAGACAGAAGAGGCCTTAATGTGGGCGGACAGACTGCGTAGAGACAGGACTGGTCACCACTAAACAAACAACACAGGGATCTTGCAGAGACAAGAATGACTAGAGGGAATCTGAGCAAAGACAATGGCACGGCTTTCAGTCTGATGAAACAGAATATTAACAGTCTGTGTGTAGAATTGAGGCATTAATGAATGTCTTCATATGAGGATATGTGTGTTTAGGTTATTATGATGTGGCAGGCCTTTGTAGAAAGCATGATTTTAACATTACTGTTATATGTTTTCTTGCACTTCTCTCTGTGGGTATGCTTAACGTGTTGTTGTTGTAGTTACGATCAAAAATTTAAATAAAAATGGAAATAAGTGACAAAATGTTACTTTTTGATTTAACGCTGTTATGTTTTGATATAATTAGGGCCCACATGCTTTTTGTGTATTTATATACTTTAGTAAAACTTAGACTTCAATAAACTGTGCCACTCTTTGAGGGTGGCATTTAAGAGCAGTCGAACTTGAGCAGACTATCTGGCACGTAACAATATAGCTAAGACATGGACTGACTACACCTTGAGCCTGTAAGCAAACAGAGAGAAAATGAGCACAAAACCAGCCTGCAAAGTTTTTAATAGGTTAAAACTGACTAACAACATCAAAACAGGTGTGCTCAAATGCGTGCATCTTAAACACACATACACTTGTCACACATGATGTAATTTCAATGCAAAATCAAAAAAGAAATAACAAAAGTGAAATCCCTGTTTTTTCTTGTGCTTCTTACGCTCCTTTCCCATCTGTCTCTACACACACACTCACAGTAACACACATTGACATATCTGACATGTCTCTGATTCATTGTTGACACAGGTCTCCAGGTTCAGCATTGACTGAAATCAAATGTGTGTGTTTGGCCTTAGGTTACACACTCGATTGAATTAGAGAAATGGCATACACGTGCACAAGGGCTCAGTTACATACACACACACACACACACACACACACACACACACACACACACACACACACACACACACACACATACACGCACAGCCTCACAGGGATCCAGATCTCTATTAAGTTAAAAAAGAGAGTTGAGTGTCTTCTTCCATTGCAAAGGCTTTTATGAGATAAGATCGGCTCAGGGTGCTCTCCTATTCAGGATTCCTGAGCACATCAAACAACAGTAAACCACATCACACAGACAGGAAGAACTCAGCTCCATTAGCTATCCCATAAAGAACATGTGTGTGTGTCTGTAATAGGAGAGCTACACTAGCCACTACAAAAGGTTTACACACATAGGACAAACAGCAAGGTATGCAGTCTGACATACTCAGAAATGAATGTGAATTTTGGTGCAAGTGCATGTGCAACAATACATACACTATCATGGAGCAAGTCTCATAACTAGGCATGAAACTATCATGAAATACCTTTGGTCACTTTTTTATGAAGTTATTTTGAAGCCTTATCTAAATTGATAGAGCTTATAGTTAGGGCTGGATCAGGTGACCCATCCCTTAGTTAAGCTACAATAGGCCTAGGCTGCTGGGGGCTTCCCATGGTGCACTGAGCACTTCCTCTTCATCATTTCCTTTCACTCTCCATGTGTTTATACACCACTTGCATTTAATCATTA
>VUQI01030375.1:5820-28589 GCA_015106735.1 Paratilapia polleni | reverse complement strand
GCGGTAAAAAGAAAAAAAAAAAAATTTTTTTTTTTAAAAAAAAAAAAAAAAAAAAAAAAAAAAAAAAGACTTTCTTGTTCAAAACTCCTTAGCATACATTATTCTGGGTCACTTGAACTTTGGGCACTGAGTCCAGACTTCATTTACATTGCATTTTGCTCTGGAGGTAGTCTGAATATTAGACTACCTCTGGTTGGCTTGAACATTTTGTTTATCTCATGTATAAATAAAATATTAAAATCTCACTAGTGATTTTTAGTCACAAACCATTTGAAGTCCTCATATTAAATAAATTAATCAAGAAATTTTGCCCAAAGGGTCTAAAAGACCAGAAAACTACTGACATTTGACATTAGTTTTAGTAGAGGGGAGCCACACTGATTCAATGCTATTCTCAGTGCTTATTCACTGCAAACTATTAGCATAAAGTAAGGTTCTCCTGGGCTGTCTGAGCAGGCTGAGAGTTTCCCCTTGGCCATTATTTTTTCATGATGTTTCTAATCCTGTGAGGGTCAAAATTTTAATAAGGTACTTTACTGATGATCAAATCCAGTTGTGGTTAGTAGCCCTTAAGGTTGGTTTCTGCTCCCAGTCCCAAACAGAATGTTGTGCCATGCTCTATGAGCATTGTTTTCCAAGCATTTTAATTATACTTTTGTGAATATTGTGCTCTTGAGAGACTAGACAGCTTACATCACAAAAGCGATGACATGCAAGAAAGGGATAAAAAGACTTCACCCAAACTTTCAAAACAAAGAGATGAAAGGCAGGAAGACTTGGGAATATAGGGAGTGACGATGAATAATGAATAAGACAGTCTGCGAGGTTTCTGTGTTTGACAGGAGCGAATGAAAAGTAATATACTGATAAAGATTGGAGACAGGACTTAAGCCAGCTGAAACCTGGAGATCAACAAGTGCAATGACAGAAGGAGGATGTAAAGAGAAAAGATAAAACTGTTACAGAAGAACTGCCGTAAGCTTTGCCTTAGGTGAAACCCATAGCACAAGCCAAGTGCCCTGGTGAGTGGCCCTAAAAGAGCAAAAACTAAAAGTTGAATGACAATTTAATGTTCATATCTGAAAGGAGACAACAGAAAGCACTTTATCCACCTCACAAGTAGACACAACAGTCACAGGGAGACATGACAGCTTGCTCAGAGCAACAGCGTCTACGCCACATTAATTCATATGTGTTCCTCCTGGACATGGCAGCCGTCACAGTCATTTAGGAGAGATTTATCTCTGTCCCTTTCATGGGCAGTTCTGTGACATTTCCATTTGTCACATGACAGCAAATCACTGGGTGAATGTGGGGGCAGTGACGTTTCCATTTTCTGGTGCCTCAGTGCAGATTCTGAGGAGCTGAACATTACCTGAAACACGGTGTCAAAATGCTTATTCATTCTGATAGACAGAGAAAAAGAGGGAGCGAACACAAGTAAAGACAGGGAGGCAAAGCGATTCAGAGAGAAAAAAAAAAAGATGGTTATGCAACTGGGATGGGAAAGAAACCAAAATGCAGAATCAAGTGTTTTGGCTGGACTGATGACAGGGAACGGTGTGCAGATGGATAGAAACAAGAAGAAACAAGAAGGTCAATGTTGTAAAGGTAACTTAAGAGCAACAGAAGAGATAAAAGAGATGAGTGACACATGAATAGCAGAAGACTGCTGTGGCAGCAGGGAACTGTCAGCTAGGTTACCACATTTAAAATGAAAAATGAACTAAAGGGGTGGCCAAAAGGGACCAGTTACTGATACATGGAATTAATGAGTGAAGCTGAAACTAGAAGACTCTTGCCTCGCAGAAGCACTAAACACATAAATGGACATCAAAGACAAATGGGGATTTTAATGACTTGGTTTGGGTTATGAGAGTTATTAATAAAGCCATGTATTTAGTGTTTAAAACCCCTCCCTCTTCTCTTCCCTCCAAGCTATTAGTTACTACCAGATTTTTACTAATCAGCAGTTTACTAAATCATGATCTCCCACTCCAGAGGTGTAATAATTTAAATATGCTCTAGGTCTAGAAGACCATTCGTCTGGCCCTTGGGAACCGCTGGTCCCATAAGAGTCCCAGCCAAGTTCAGCCCTCTTCTCCAAAGCCTTACATGAAGCCAGAAATAAGTAATCAGGAGCATCAGGTCATAAACAGGCAGAGGAAACAATGATTTTGCATGTGTGTAAGTGGTGAGAGACATAAAAGGAACACATAATCAATCACAGGTAGAAATGAGCATGCATGCAGGTAGGACAAGGCTGTCAGCTGGATGCTGACTAACACAAAGCTGTCTGCCTCTGTGACATCACTGCTCTACCTATAATTATTCATTAGCCCCCTAGCACACAGATAAAAAATTTACATCCTCCCCCTTCAGGTGCTTCACAAACGTCTCCATTTGTCTCTTTCACTGTCAAGGAATGTGTGCACTGCGTTTCACATGATTCTTGGCGTGGATGCAAATCAGATCATCTTATGTTCATTCCACAGCTCTCCTCACCATTACTATTTAGTAAACAGACGATTTATTTCAGACACGCAGCCATAACAGCATGAAATTAAGAAAAAGGGAGCTTTACACCCACGGTGTGTTACTGATGCACTAAATAACCGGGTGTAGCAAAATACTGCAGCAGCTTGTTAGTGGCCATTTACAATCATTAGTCAGTGCTGGGGAATACAGACTAGGAGAGCAATTGGCTGCAGTAGGTACAAGCATCACTGAAACATTATAAAGTGATGTAAACAAGTATACCCCAAAGGTTCTCTCTCATATGCTGGAGATCCGGTCAGTGGGTTCTCAGAGTTCAGGCTATATAATTAGAGCCGAAGCTCAGCTCCAGAGCCAGAGGAGAGCGATGGGCTCATAAAGATTAATCACATAAAGTCAGCAGTGTGGAGATGAATGACTGACCGCATAGCACACGAACAGCCTTGGCCTTTGGGTTGCGGTTTACTTCTCTGTGTGTGGACAAGTCATCACCAGCATCTTCACCTGCCATTGCAACATCAAAAACACTCAGCAGCTTCTTCATCATCAGTACTATAAACGTGGACTTCATAAGACAGTGGTAAAGGGCAGATATAAATGTGAGCTTTATGAAAGAAAAGTCGTCAAAATTGTTAGTTTTATCTGAGCCACATGCGTATTTTATTGAAGTTACGTTGCACACACAGCTGAGAGGAAACTAATTCAGATGATGACACTGATGCAAAGGAACATAGTAGTTTGAGGTGAGGATGGAGAGGGCATGAGGGAATGAGACACAGGCGAGCTTTGAAGCCCAGAAGGAGGTGCAGTGTCAGTGCACATCGAGGGGAAGGAGGTAGATAGAGATTAAGGGCCAAAAAGAATAAGAAAAATGAGGAAAAAAGAAGTGATATGGGGGATCAAACTAGATGTTAATGTGTGTGTGTGTGTGTGTGTGTGTGTGTGTGTGGAGGCAGTGAAAATAGATGTGGTGCAAATGAGAGGCTGAGTGGTACGAACTGAGAGGGAGGGGGGGCTGCACAGAGGCTCTGCGGGGAGATGAATACAGCTGTGCAGAGAGACAGAGGGAGTTGCACAGACAGTGGAACAACCAGCAGTAGGACACACAGGACCAAATATTAGATGCTTTGTTGGTAGCTGGAAGACACACAGGGATATACAATCACAAATAACCAAGAAAGGGGACCAATCTCAGCCACTGACAACACTTGGGATACAGGAAAGCAGAAGAGCGGTGGAGGAAACAAAGGACAGAGCTGAGAGAGAGCAGAAGAGTGACCAAGTGGAAAAAGAAAGCAGGCGATAAGAGTGGCACAGGCAAGGCAGGTAAGAGAAAGGGTGAGACTTTAGAGTTGGAAATTTGTGTGTAAGCAGCAAAAAAAAAAAAGTAAACAGAAATGTTTATTTGGATGTGCATGCACATACAGGGAATGCAGAATCTGACAGTATGTTGTTGTGTAGTTCAACACATGACTTATGGAAAAGAGGCTAGACCAGAAGAGGGATATGAGGATAAAGGGAAACATGCATAATGCAATCCAAAATAACAAATGAGACTTCAGCCTAAGCTTTAGAGCAGCAAACAAGAAAATGCATCAAACAAGAAAAATGCATCAAAACAGGAGAATATGGTTACATGAATTCATCATAACTGACATGTGCTAGGAAAGAAACGCAACCTAAAACATCCTGTGCCTATTTAACCTCCATTTTGGCCATTAGTAAAGGGGATCAATGGTGTTCACTTGCGCAATCATTTACCGGTTCAGTGTAAAATTATGTTGAATATTAAATGGAGCTTTTCTCAATTTCTGGCAACATGCCAATATTTTGGTTGCAGATTGCTTCAGTAATAACTGAAGCACAAACACATGCGTGACAGATTTGCTTAGTTTGGATGATAGTTTGAAGTGAGAGGACAGAAGTCCATTACTGACAATGAGCTCAATCGGTGAAAGGAGAAAGGAGGGAAGGATTCCTGTGAGGATTCCTTAATGAGTTAGAGACAGGGTTAGTTAAAGCTTTCTGAACAAATCATGTGGTCGAGGCCACATAGTTCAGCAGATGGAAGAGTAACTGCACTAATTGTAAGAAAAATAAATATATGGGTGCACCTGTATGCCTACGTAGATACTGTCTCGTTTGTGTGTGTGTGTGTCTGCACATGAGTGTGTGAAGGCAGTGGAAAAGCTACTAATAAATTAATGGAGAGAATAATGAGGATGGGGATCAATAAAAGTCTCCAAAACATTTGACAATTATCATGGCACAGAAAACGTACAGTTTTCTAACATCAAAGAGCGAGAATGACTGCTGTGTTGCATGTTTCCACTGGGCTTTGTAATCACATTTAGTTAGTTGCTGCCACCTTATGGTCAAACTGTTATTCCATTAAATGTAAATGGCTTATGTGTTTGTTTTCAGTCCTTGTCGTGTCTCCCTGAGCAGTGTTGCTGACCTCTGCCGGGTGATCCACAATGTCTGTCGACATGCTGCTCATTCTCCTCTTGACCTTCATACAGGGGTGAGGGAATCTGAGGTCAAACAAGCATGTACAGTGTTAAGAACGCATGGATATGGATGCTCATATTGGTTTAAAATACAGTTTGTGGTCAATTTTTCATCTCTTCTCTCACTTCCTTTTCATCTTTCTCTGCTTTTATCAGGGGTTGTGCGTTCCATAGCAATCGCTGGGGCGAATGGAATGACTCTCAGCTTCTGCCAACAATACAAAAGCTCATGAAAGGATACAACCGCTACCTCAGACCTAATTTCAATGGTATGAAGCAGCCTGAGAAATCATCTTTAAGCTGAGTTTAATTTTCTTTGTGAAAGTTATAAGTCTTTTTGTGTCTCCTACATAAAAGTGGATCAACTGCAGTGTTTCCTATGTTTGTCTATTGAACAGAGGGTCCTGTGGAAATTGGAATGAGCCTTGATATCGCCAGTATTGATGCCATCTCTGAAATCAATATGGTACACCACTCTTCCTCCTACTTTTTCTGTCAGTGTGATCGAATGAGGGAGCAGGTTCTTTATGTATTTTATATCTTTTTAGGACTACACTGCAACTATCTTCCTCCGTCAGCGCTGGCGTGATTCCAGGCTGATGTTCCCTGGAAATGAGAGCGTGAGTGTGGACGGACGCCTGGTGTCACTGCTCTGGATCCCTGACACCTTCATTCCTGACTCCAAGCGCTCCTTCCTGCATGATGTCACAGTGGAAAACCGTCTCATACGCATCTTCAGCAATGGAACTGTTCTCTATGCTCTTCGGTACATTTCTTTACAGAAGTTTTTTGATTTGACATTTGCTGACATTTGATGTTTCATACTGTTAATCATAAGCAGAAAGGAAACAACAACAGATCTTTTTTTTTTCCTTTTAATTTCATTTTCAAGATTGCTATTGTAGTAAACCACGAGCTGCTCTTGGGTTCTACAAAAAAAAAGGGAAAAATGACTATGAGTATGAGTAAAAAGCATGTCTCATCACCCAGTCATTCATCTTAGGGGTATGGCACTGCATTCCTGTATGTTCTGCCCTTCAAACACTTAAGACTTCATCGGTGAAGATTTGCAGAGTCCCCTGTGACCATTAGAAATCAGGCAGTCAACTCTGTCATGTCACTCCCACATAACTTTATTTTGACTAGACAGCTTAACTGATGAGAGAAAGGTCAGCTTTGTACAGGGTGTTTAAAGTGATCTTCTTTCTTCTTGAATACTGAAACATATTTTTGATTGATGGCTGGAACCATTATATGGACGTGACTGAATACTGTGTGATTCAGCCACCTGCCCTCATTTTTGCAATCTGACAATGTTCCTCTAAATAAATATCACCAGACGATTTTCAACACTTTACACATAATTAATGTATCAGTCACTGGAATATAATGTTGACACTTCAAATACGAGTCTTTGTTTTCTTTGAATACCCAACAGCATCACAGCTACGATCGCCTGCAACATGGATCTGACCAAGTACCCCATGGACAGACAGGTGTGCACCCTGCAGCTGGAGAGCTGTGAGTACTCCCAGTGAGCTCCATTAACCATCCATCATGTGTGTAGGTGGACTTAAATCATCATCATCATCATCATCTCATCACTATCACCATTTTCATCATTTTCTGTGTAGTGAGTATCAAGTTGAAAAGCAACTTTATGCTGAACAGGTCAGACTTTACCAAAGCTTAATTAATCTTTGTATTGCCAGGGGGGTATAACCTACAGGATGTGGTGTTCTACTGGACCAGAGGAAATGATTCAGTGAAGGGTTTGGACACACTGCGGCTGGCTCAGTACAGTGTAGAGAGCTACTACACATCAGTGTCAGAGGCTGTGTATGAAACAGGTAACATACTTCAGCTCTCAGGATCTCCTTTGCATGTGGAGTCGTCTAATGACAGCTTCTAAGTAGAGCACAAATGTACTGCAGGCTCGTTAAGGTCTTTATTTTCTTTCTTTCTGTGTCTCCTCGCAGGGAATTACCCCAAGCTGGTGCTGCATTTTGCACTGCGCAGAAACGTGTTGTTCTTCATCTTGGAGACGTATGTTCCCTCCATTCTGTTGGTGGTTCTCTCCTGGGTCTCGTTCTGGATCAGCCAGTCCTCTGTACCAGCTAGGACCTGCATTGGTCAGTACCAGATCTCATTCTTTTACTCCATGTTTATGATTTGAGTGCAAACAGTAACCAATTCCACATTACAATATGGGCCTTTTTATGTGTTGATGTTTTGTATCTTATAATGTAGGGTTGAGCTTTAGCATATCACCTAATGTAATTGCATTAGTATTAGTTATATTTATTATTTAGATCAAATAATAATTTTATCTTGGTTTTTTTTTTAGTTTCAACTTACATTTTTTGGGCCTTTTATTATGATAAGACAGTTGAGAGTGAACAGTAAAGCTGGGAGAAGACATGCAGCAAACAGCCTGAGGTGGATTCAAACCCAGGCCTCTGCATTAGCCTTATGGCACATGGACCACCCGTTCAATCCAGTGAGCTATATAGTGGCACCCTCAACTGATATTTCTTATAATGTCTTAAGTTATATGGTATCTGGCTCCAGAGTGTAGCGGTTTACACACTAACCCCAACAAGCAAAAGATCCTCGGTTTGATCCAGAGAGGAGACACAAATCCCTTTGGGGTTGTGTCAGGAAGGGCATCCAGCATAAATGATCTGCCAAATCAAACATGCAGAGCTACCCGCTGTGGTGACCACTTGTGAATATGAGAGCATCCGAAAGTAGCTTCTACAGTTACGTGGTAACTGACCTATGAACAAAAGGATGACTTTGACCTTAGCCACTAAATAACTCCTGTTTCACCATATGGCCAGCAGCTGACGTCACCAGTTTTAGTAAAAGTACACAAAAACATGCATTCACTATATAAACACATAAATACAGCACAGAAATCTCAAATGCACAAAAGGTACATCACTGATTAATCACACATTTGACCATAAGTTTTCCCTGCAAAAGACATCTGGCTTTCTGTTTCTAAAATAATCTGCCTGCTCACTAGGAATTCTATCATTTGTTTTCAAAACAAATTAACCTTACATCGAGTATTTTCTGAGATCAGCATCCTTTAGTCGTACATCAACTGTACCAAGCAATTTTGCTTGTTTAAATAAATGCTGAAACAAAATACTGGGACTTAGAAGCTTTGTTCTGTAAACTGCAGAGCATGGCAGCTGAATTGGTTTCAAGAAAAATGTGAACACAAAAGAGAACAAAAACAAAAATTAAAGAAACCTGAAAGGAATTAAAGATAATGAAGAGGTGGGGATGGACAAATTAAATATTTATTCACTGGATTTGATTGGCGGTAGATGGGGTAAAGCCATAACAAGACTCTGATCTGTTTGGCAGGAGTGACAACAGTGCTGACGATGACCACTCTGATGATGGGTGCCCGCACTTCTCTGCCCAATGCCAACTGTTTTATAAAGGCCATAGATGTTTACCTGGGAATCTGTTTCACCTTCATCTTTGGCGCACTGTTGGAGTACGCCTGCGCTCATTTTTATACCATGCAGCACCAGACCATTGAGGATTTATACAGGGTGAGCAACATGTTGGCACATAACCACGAGATAAAAATGAAAAGATTTTCTATTACTGTAAGCATCAATCCCTCTGTTTATCTATCTATGCATCAGGACCTCCTGAGGGAGTTCAGTGAGTCTAATGGAAACGGCTCCATCCCCATCGTCAGCTCCAGCCAACCGAACCAGTCTGTGGAGATCGGCTCCACTGCAGAGGAGCCCATGGAGCAGTCAGTGAACAGTGACACTAAGAACCACGCAGGATCGAAAGAGAAGGCGCCAAATCAGGGCTGTGGCTTGTCATCAGTGAAGGATGCATCGCGCAGGGCAGCATCTGTCTTCATTGTGGAAAATCCGCACAACATTGATCGCTATGCCCGCACAGTTTTCCCCACAGCATTCCTCTTCGTCAATATTCTGTACTGGCTTTATTATCTCTTTCTCTAAGCGCTCATTCCAAGCTGCGGAAAAGGTTAATTTCACCAACCCGAAGCTTCTCTACCTCCTCATTTGAGAACCAACACCAGTCGCCATGGTCTGGACGTGACCTGACCTCACACAAATTATTTATTGGTTGGTGAAAAGCAGCTGGTCAGGACTAGGCTCTGTATTGAAGGCTATTATTGACCATGTACGAAGAGTTTGCTCTCAGCATATTAGCATGTAAGAGTGGTAACACAAAGCCTGTATTTTCTAGTAACCAATCCATAGATCAGATGAGGATGAGTTTAAAATGAACAGGCTGCCTGAATAGCACCACACAATTGGTTGTAATGCATTGTTTGTATGAGACCATTTACTGTATATATTACGGCGTATCGTGAAATTAAAAGAATACATCAGTGAGTGGAATGTGTTGGTGCATTTTAATGAAAAGAAGAAAATTCGGTTAATGTACGGTAACAAATAATTAGAGATGAATTGTTTGGGAAAATAAGACAGAAATTTATTATTCCCTTATCCAGGCATGAGAAGAGTAAAGTGCAAAACGACAGGTTCAGTGAGGAAGGTGTTAAAATGACATATGATGATTTCATTACTTGAAAAAGATTGATTTGTATCACTGAATAGCACCACTTAGTTAGTAACTCATTCATCTCTAATGTCAGTATTCAGCTGTATCTGACTGTGTGCCAAAGATGGTGAAGAGGACGTAGGATGGTTTTACTTAAGAGCACAGCTTCAGCCTGAGAGGAGGAGCTAACAAGTGCACTCATAAACCTACATCCTGCATGGTACATAGCTGAATACTAACTTCAGGCAAAAAATTGCACGAAGGTTTTAGGCACTTAAAAAGCTTAGAGCGGTAACACCAGGGAGATCAGTCCCTGCCAGTCATTAAAAAACATGAAGAAAAGAGAGACTGCTGCAACAGATGGTATCATCTGAACATTACAGAGTCACTCTGGGAGTGCTTGAAGAAGCACAAAGAACTTAGGCAGCCTGAATCCCCAGAGGAACTGCGGCAAACATACCTGCCAGTTACCTTGGAAAACTGGGATTGGATTTCGATTTTTTTCCTAACCTTAATTGCCTAAAACTTTTGCACACTTGTAATGGGAAATGTTGAACAGTATTTAAGTAGAGAAACATACAAAATAGTAGTCAGAGCTCATTATGTACAAGGAGAACAAAAAGATTATGTCATCTAAAAGGCACATCATGGCTTAAACTACCTTTCATTCTCAGTTTCCAATACATCACATTACTTTGGTTGTCCTTTTTGCACATAACACTTTAACAATTAAACATTCCTGGTGTTTTCCCACACTACATTTTATGCTTTCATTGTGCTTTCAATACACTTTTGCTGCCAACCTTTCTTGCTTTTTTGTTTTCCAAATTTTAAACCGTGTCCAGACAGTGAAAATACCTGGCTACAGACTGTGAGCAGTCCTTGGAAATATTCAGTAAGATGTACCACCACCTAGTGGCTGATTTCTTTCATTACTGTTTATGCATTTCCTCAGTAATCCAAAAGGAAACAAATCGTGGCTTTCATTTACAGATGGAAGACCTTAGAAGGAGGCAAGATGTAAAAAGTCACATCCAGACGCGTATTCATTCCCCAGTCCTTTCAGGACACTCCTCTTAGGTTCCTTTCTTTGACTCCCATTCCTGTAGAAAGAAAATCTGATTATTCAGTAATTATGTGAAAATGGATTTCAAGTAATTTTACAGGAAACACAGAAGCACACTTATACAAACACATGCTTGAAAACGGATTACGTTTATAAGGATTTAACCACTCACAGCAAGGGAACATTGTAAAAAAAAAAGTAAATATAAACAGTGTTTTGTTGAGTCTCCCATACGCATTTTTATTGCTGCTTCCTCTCAAGCTTGAATACTGTATCACATTTCACTAACACTTCCAACCAGAAGTGACTGCACTACGAAGACTTTATGCGTGAACTGTGAAAACCTATTAGACGATGGTACATGCAGCGGTGACTCTATTAACTCCCTGAGGAGACTGAAACTATAGGAGACCGTCTATAGTGAGACAAGCTGAGCAACTGAACTGTGTGCAGCAGGAAGGCTAAATTTGATCACTGTTACCTTTGCTTTCTGCATGACAGTTCCAGTAGAAGAAGCATAAACAGATAGAGGCCTCCTACGCAGCTCTGCGGCACAATTTACTGGTAAAGAATCACTGTAGATATTCTGGATCTTCTTGCTGGAAGCCTGCACAAAAAAAAAGTAAAGGAGTAAATAAAATTATTTGTATGCAGAGAGCCCATCCTTCCATAGTAAGCAACAATTGTACCTTAACTGGAGGTTTAGCCTCCACTTGTGCACCCAGCGCTCCACCTGCCAGGCTCTTATTTAGGTTTTCTTTGACCTGCGTCAGTCGAAGCTCCAGGTCCACCCTCTCTGCTTCTTTAGCTCGACAGGCCTCCTCCAACTGAGACACACGCTTGTTCAGAAAGGACTTCCTCTTATCTGCTTCACAGGATCAGATAAACACAAGAAGATTACAAACGCACATTTGTCTACTCATGTCCTCCTCTACTGTTTGAAAAAGTCTTAAAATTCAGGATTTCAAAATAAAGCACACTTACTCAAATTCTACACTTGTCTTTACAATTATGAACTGTTATTCCATGCTTGTTTCACTACAAGCATTTAACTAACCCTAACCCTTCACTACAGTTCAGGGGCAAATGCTATATCAGATCAATTTCAGCAGAAAAGCTAGAACTTACTTTTTTAGCTATTTTTTTAAACATATATTACACAATAGAATTTAACAGTGAAACTTGGTTAAAGATTAAAAGATTAAACATTAATTTAATCTTTAAGCATTTTTCTTCACTGAAAATTGTTAATGGCTTTCTTTAAAGGTATTTTTATCCAAAATGTAATGTTCCTCTGCTTCTGCTGGAAGCACACTACATAGAACTAGAGGAAATTAGTTAATCAGACATAGCAGACAATTTTTTTAAAGGACGTTGTTTCTTTTAATAATATTAATACCAATGTTGTATTTATCTCTATGGGAAAATTCCTTCATGGCCCCTATAATAAAGGAGGTCAGAATGCAGGGTCATATAAAGAGCAGTGATGCAGTATGCACACTAGTTATGCAAGACGTCTGGTAAATTTGCAGACATATTCTGAACAATCCAGCCGCGAAAGTAAGACTTAATAACTAACATCTCCCCTTCGGACAACTTTGTTCCCAAACTGTCTCTTCATTCTTTAGCTAATCATCAAGGAGGGAATATGGATGTTCTAGTTGTGTTCTTCATTTTGCGACTACTGTATTTAGTTCAGCTGTCCCGGTTTGAGTGGTCTTTAATAATAAAGAACAACCACTCATGTGGGATCTGCTCTCTGTTTGGCTTTATATCTACTTACCAGCAGCCGTCTTCAGCTCTTCCTTCAGCTCTCTCTTCTGCTGTCGGAGGGTCACTAGTGCATTTCGTATCCTATCTCTCTCTTTCTCCAGCTCCTCTTTTGCTCTAAGGTAACGTTTTGCGTCTTCTTCTGCTCGCGTTTTCCCATACCTTCCATACTGGTTGGCATCTGGGTGGGAGCAAAGGTCAAAGGTCAGATGTACAGGGGTTATGGGAAAAAGACAAAAACTTCTCATGGCGGTCTGTCTGCCTGTGTGCATAATTAATGCTACACTCTCCATGTGAGGAGTATGAAGCTGCCTCTATGTGTCACATGAAAGTGCAGCACAGTAATTTTTACAACAGGGCCAGAGAGAGAGCGAGAGAAAGAAAAAAATTCTTCTGTGTTTATTTTTCTAGAAAATGTGACTTTAATGTCAGAGAATATTCAGGTTTTTCTCGTAAACTGGCAACATTAGCATCAAGCATTAAAATCTTAGTAGATTACCATGCTTCCCTGGCCCCATATGTATTTATCTTTTTAAACCTACAAAGGCCCTAATACAAATTTGAGGAAAGACTGTGATATGGTGCAGGAATTGAAGATAAACACACACAGTCCTGCAGAGCAAGAGGTCAGGAGGTGAGAAAGCACATCTAATGCGAATGTCCAATAAATCTCAGGTTACATCCTGAAGCTCTCAGCCCTTGGAAAGCGTCGCCTCTTTGATGTGCCAGAACGTGACAGTGAAGACCACAGTGGAGATACGGCACCAAGAAGAGCGCTCTGCTAGAAATCCACACTTATATCACTTTTCTGTAACCCAGACACTCATCTCCTTTGCTTGCACAGCAGAGAGCGAATGACAAAATGGAGCAAATGGGAGACACAAGAGCAGAGGGAATAGAATATGGATGGAAAGTGAGAAGATGATTTGAGTGGAAAGAAGAAAAGAAGAAATACTGAGCCAGATGAAATATCAAGTTTTATGACTGCCAGTGCGCAGGTCCACGACTGGAAGGAGTGTGTAAGCTATACAAGCTCAAAAGCACTGGAGTCTATGACTTGGTGAAATACTGATATATTGAGGAGTATTATTTCTTTTTTCCAATATTCCGATTTGTTTTTATGCTTTCTTGAGTCATACAGATGTAAATCTGGTATGAGTATAAAGTAAAAATAATATTCAATATAACAATAAAACGGTTCCAGAAGGATCACATTTAGGTTCTCTACCCTTAAAAAAAAGTATATTAATAAGTTAGGCCTGAAAGTTAATAACTGTCAGTCCAATCTGTATGTCAGTGACATTTATGCAAACACTGAGACAACTGGCCATATATTTATTTCAATACAAATTTTAATGTATTTTCAAGGGAAACTAAGAAACGAAATTATGCTTGTTTCCCAGTATTTCCCAGTAAGCACTGAATTAAAAGCTAATTGTTTGCTGCAAAGTAAATATGCATAGCCCACATGTGCACAGTCCACTTGGATTTTTAGAAAATCCTACAGTTGGGGAAGTCATCCTTTTTTTTCAGCATACAGCTTTGTAAGGAGAAACTCTGGATGGACTGCGTGTTACATTGGAAAACAAACGAAACGCCCTTACGTGAGCCTGTTCGCTTCAGGGAGACTAATGGCTTGGTTCTGTCGGAGTCGCTGCTTGAGAAACTTGATCGTCGCTTCCCTGTATTCCCAGACTGCTGCCTGCGGTTCTCTCCTGACTGGGTGGAGTAGAGAGGGGGGTGGGGGGAATTGACAGATGTGGGAGAGTGAGGGCAGATCAAGAAAAGTGAAACTTGTTTATTAGGCTATGCAATAAAGTTATCTCCAGATTTATTGATTTGAGACTGCTGAGGTGTGTATGTTTTTGGCTGTAGGTGGTGACAGACATGCGTTTAAGTGCATGTTAATGGGGTTAAGAAAGGAGTTTACAGGCTGTAAAACTGCTATGACCTCTTGCCTTCCTGTCACCAGTCTGAGCACTTTGTCTTTTTTTTTTTTTTCTAACGTGGCCACCCTTGTCTTTCTCTGGAAAAAAGGCGTCATTGATAGGCATGCAATAGAGCACTGTCTATTTATTTGGGTGACTAATGGGGTGTCACATTCAGACAGTGAAAGCCCCAACAGCTGCATATCCATACATCTTCTGCTCCGGTCACATCAAAGTAAAGTCTTACACGTGTGTCTGAGTGTGAGGGTTGTACCTGCATGTCCTCATTAGGTACCTCGTCATATGTTCTAGAATCTGTGGAGGTGCTGGTGGAGGAGGTAGCCCACCTAGGTTCAGAGAGAATGGACAAATTAAGTCTGCATAAAATCGAAACATCACTGCTCCAGTCGATGGCATTGCTTTGAACTTGTCCGGACATCCTAAGCCCCTTCGCTTCATCTCACTCACAGGAAGGAATGTCGCGCAGCATCACGAATGTTAGCAATAGTTTCCACGTCAACGTAGTCGTAATGCAGTGATTCTGGGTCTGTCGCAGAGCCCGTTTCTGCCAAGAGGACACCGAGCCACCGTCCAAGCTCCTCAGAGCTGCTTGCCTGGCAAAACAAAAAAAGGCACATGATAAATAAATAAGCTTTGACATCTAAGTTCTTAAACCAGGTAAATCTGAATATTAAATCAGCGAAGGCAATCAAGGAAGATTTAAGAATTGACCCGTTCAAGCCCAATATTCCCTCTACTTTACAACTTTGTTTTGGTGTCCACCCACAACTGATGAGGCCATGTCTACACCAAAGAAATCACAAAAAAAACCACTACTACGACTTTTGGAAATTATGATGCAGACACCACCTTGCCAGATTGGGTCTTATCAGTCACTACATGTCTGTTCCTGATTCGTTATGCCCCTATTACATGACCTTTTTGATGAAGAAAACAGAGACATCAGTCTTGTTAGACAGTCTACTGCCCACAGGAGCAGGCATGCCCGGTGTACGTGTCTGGTGATGTGAAATGCATGTTAGTATGGATGCAGATTATTTCTTAACCGCTGCTAAAGTTGTTGTGTGGATCGAGATTGTTTTTGCTTTTAAATGTAGATTTAAAATGAACACGCATTAGAGTGGATGAGAGAAACATCTGGCTCATTAGCTGATAATTGCTCCACAGTCTGTTTATCTGAGCTTTTTGACTGAAAACAGCTGCCTGGTGCTGACCAAGATATAGTTGATGAGAGAGATGAGACTGAATCAAAACATTAACTGAACAATAAGCCAAATGTTTCCACTGAGCAGACGGGGACTGTTGAGCCAGGTGATATACATGCTTATGAACAGCTCTTTTCACTTGACGCATACTAATTTGACCTTTCTGGTAGTAATGAAAATATTCACTAGTGCAGCTTCAAAGTAAGCAAATGAGCACACCTCCAGGGCAGCCACTTCTGTGCTGTCCCGTAAGACACGAAAGGCAAAGGGGTGTTTGGGTCCGAGTCCTGGAACCACCTCACAGCCATGGAGAGGAAGTGAAGGGAGGGACATCCGAGGATCTCCTTTGTCATTGTAGAAGTGCAGGGAGCCTCTGCACACACAGCACCACTGCTCCCGCCACACCTGGTTCACCAGCACTGACAAGTGGCCTGCGTGGAAGGAGGAAAAGAAAAGTTACGCATCTGCTAACTTGGTTTCCTTAAGAGTGACAGAGAAGCAGGTTCTGACCTTGTCGAGGGTCGCTGTAGGTTGTCCGAGGGTCACCTGGCCGAGGGGACTTCTTCTTTGAGAAGCTGATCATACGTGTGATCTTACGGCCTGCGGCTAATGCTCCCCGTTTCACTTTACCTACATCAAACAAAATCGCAGGGTTAATCAGATGCTTTTGTTTGGATTCATCTGTGTCATTTGGGAACTGTATTCCAGATCTCATGGATTTTATTATACATGTTTCGAAAGAACCCTTCCCATCTCTCATGGCATAAACATAGCAGTATGGAAGAGTCATAAAAGTTACATGTGAGCAAACTCTATCCACTGATGGAAACAGCTGTAATGCTTTAAGGTTGTGTGCATCTCTGTCTTACCATTCTCTCTGCAGTTCTCTCCAGCTGACACACCCACACTATCTGAATCTGATGTGTTCCTTTCTGCAGACAACCTCTGCAGAAGAAACACACAAACACAAGTTTAGACTTCAGCAAAGCCCAAGGTTTCAGCCTAGTTAAGTTGTTCTGCTTTGTCTTCAGCTAATAAAGAGCTAATTAACTATACTTAAAAGACATTTCTTCTCATACATATCCACCTTCTTTCATTCTCTCACATGCTGTTTCATAACTGAAAACACATGGTATAATTGAACAGCTAGTCTTCTGCTTTTTCCCCCCTTCCAGCTCACTTTAGTCTTTGGTTTTGCATGAGAGACTGTTGCAGTTTACTTTCTGACAGACTGGTAAGCTTTAAAGTGGATGTGCCTGTTCCAACACAGGCGCACTACCACCTCCGTCACTGTAGTTTGAACACCTAATTACACTACTTATCTCCTTTTTGTTCTGCGAGTCAAACACAGGCATCACAGTGCACTGTGGTGAACCAAACAATTGTTTAGGAAAATTGATGGTGACAGCACAATTGCTGCTTACCGCTGAGTTTTCCTCACCTCAGCCGTGAAGAAGAATTATGACTTTGGGATAAAAACGACAGGGACGTGCTCACATAAACGTCCCCTCTCCCACACTTACCTTGTCAAGTTCACATTTTCTGGGAATGACGGGAGATGTAGATTCCTCAGGCGCTGCGCTCTGACCGCTCACCTCTCTAACAACCTGCAGGAAATTTTGCACTTATCACTCTGGGCCGGACAATAAACTGTTCTTCCGTCCCCTGCTGTCAAATCAGTCATGATTGATAGCTATACCCAAGGAAAATACGTGACTCCTGCATAAAACTGTAGCTTGTTAAATTACCGTAAGCCATGTGTGGGCCTGCTCTTTGCTTTGTACTGCCAGTACCAGTGCATCTCCATTGGGTAAGGTGAAGCGAAGCTCATGATGCTTTCTCTTGCTGTCTTTGGGAACATAGTTTACAGTGCACTGGGGAAGCAGGAGGTCCACATAGGGGGACGTGTCCTTGGAACTCTTATAACACTGCACAAAGAACACAGAGTACACATTAGGTTAAAAGAGAAAAAATGTACCGTTAAAGGGCATCCTTTAAGGAATATGGGAAAGTGTAGCATCTCACTTGTAGTCTGTTCTCCCGTATAACAGTGAGTTGTTTGGCCCACTGCCCAAAGCGTTTCTTACGCAGCAGGAAAGCACAAATACGACAGTCTCTAGCAGGAGGCATGGAGCTCTCATCTGAGGGCCACCGATGAGTAAGTCGGACACCCGGGCTCCTCTCTTCCTCATCCTCCTCGTAGGACTCATAAGAACTGCTCAGAGCATCAGAATCATTGTCTGTTAGAGCAACGAGAGAAAGGAAAAAATAAGCTTGATTTGTGGGAAAAACGCAGTGTTTATCCAGCAATCCTGGAAATGTGGGGCTATACGTGTTCTCACAGGAGTTTTTGCGGTGTGAGTTTATGCAGGTAGTTGGGTAGTGGTTTTCAGCATCTTCGTAACCATCTTCTATAGAGTTGGGAGGGCTGGTCCTTACTGGAAATGGAAGGGGGGGGAGCCTTTTACCTTTTGTTTTACTTTGTAATTCTGTTTGGAACACACATAGCTATATGACTGTGTTTATATCAATCCTGAGTACTGACTTAGATGTTTTATAACAAAAGATATTAACACTAAGGCCACTGAGTTCAACTGAGGTGGGAACACACTGACCCTTTGTTATTATGTACTCAGGCATCTTGCCAGGGCTGAGGGGCACTGCCTCCTCATAGTACTCCTCAGGAGGAGGCGTTGTGGGCAGAGGGGGAGGCGAGTCAGCGGAGTGTGGGGCTGCAGAGCTCTGCTAAGGGAGACACATAAACACAAACATAACTCTCAAATTTCCTCTATAACCAAAAAAGCCAAAAGAGCTACATAATCAAAGAGATGCACAGAATAACCCTCTAAATAAATTCCATAAATCAGACGCATGGGCTCTGGGCGGATCCCTAAATCTTCACTCATCCAACAGCTTACAGAGTGATGAGCATGTGAGCAAGGGGAAACCCCACAGCATGGAATACAGTCTCTGGTTTTCACTGCCTCTTCTCGACAAGTCGTTTGGATTTGTAATTTGCAAAGTCCAACTGGGACAGTGAGTGCTGAAAAGGCTGACATTGAACAGCTTACATCCCACACACATGGAATCCTTTTACCATCAGGATTTAAAACCAATATTTAGCTTAGCTTAGTTAATTTAACTTATATTTATGAAAAGAGATGGATAAGGAATTCACACAGGGTTTTCACTTGCCTGTTTTGAAGTTTCAGTTTGTGTGTTCTTGTTTTCTTTCAGGTCATCTGTAACATCCTTTAGGTCTCCAAGCTCACAATCTAAAAAAATAAAGAAAGACACATTTATTCTCATACGTCAGGAGCAGGGAATTTGCATCTCATACGTGCCTGTGCATTTTATGTCAACTCACCAAATGTCTCAAAGAGAGACTCTACAAAGCTCGTGCCATTTCTGTACACCGATGAGTTCATGTAGATGTAGTCTGTTCCTGACAGTGGAGGGGAGGATGAAGAAAACACAGACATTCACAGTAGCCTCTTGTACAAGTCTACAAGTCAATAAATTATATTTTTGCTATCCTACAAAGAACTGACCTGATGGCTCTATCTGCTGCAGGAGGTTCCGCACCGAGGTCTTCTTCTCCTGGGTGGTGGAGCTGAGGTTCTCTTGGTCCAGCATCTTCAGCAGCACACCCAACTCACTCACCAACACCTCCATTGCTGTACAGGGGGAAGGCCAAGGGTCAAAGGGGGTGCATGGCTTTAGTGTATAATCAGAGGGGGCAAAGGTCAGACTGACAAGTCTAAACAAATCCCAGGTGTATGTCCAGCAGGCTCTTGCTGCTTTGCTTTCCCTGTGTTCTTCTTTCATTTTCTGTCACTTTGCTTCACAGTTTGTCAATATCCATCAGCCATCTCATCACAGAGTCTCCTTCCTCTCCCCCTCTGTCTATCCAGACTAAACAATGACAAGAGGCTTCAGTGACAGGAAACAGGCTTGCTAATTGCTCATTAACCCTGGAAGAATGTGGATTCTAAGCGAGCAAAAATAACAGCAGAGGAGCAGAACTTCCCGAATGAGAAGTAGAGGAACATGGCTTTTAAGTTCTGCTGACTCACTCACAAATTTAAATCAACATTTATGTCATTCTCAATGCTAAAAATGCGACAGAAATATGAGCTTTTGCCCCATGACCCTCTAAAAGGATAAGCACATACGGGTAATGGCTTGATATGGTATATGAGATTCTAACAGGAATAACTTAAGGAGTACTTTAGAGAGTTCAGAAGCAAGAAATTTGTGTCAGCTAGAACTTCATTCACAGGAACCTGATCTTTATCCAACAGTTGCAAGACTTAAGCACTGGACTTACAAAAACACGAGCTGGCTCAGACAGGCTTTCACAAGGCTCTCAAGGTTCTCAGGACCCAGATTTTAGGAATAGATATATCACACACATCATATGTTGATCTGAGAGTTAGGACTGGTCCACTCCCTGTTTTCAGAACAAAACTTAAATAAACAAGCTCACTCGCCCAGCTGCTGGACAGCCTGAGAAAAGGTTTGCAACCTGCTGCTGTATCTAATCTTCAACCACAAGCAAGTACCACCAAGCAACCCTTTTTGCTTCTTCCATCTTTCTGGGCTATTTCCATTACATCGTTTGTGCCCACTGACTGTATTCAACCACCCAGTTTATTACCCCTATAATCCGAAAATCCACAGCAAAACCTAACAAATGCCTGAGTCACTGTTGGCACGCTTGTCTGCCTCCCCCTACTTCCCATTCGCCTCTATCTCTTACTCTCTTACTCACTCCCCCTCCTACCCAATTTTCACAGTCCAGTCCCCTTGGACCTAGTGAACCGTGCGTCTTGCTAGGGTCAGCCGCGGGACAGCCACTGAGCCAGAAAACTCTTTGTTCAGTGTGAGGTCATATGGCAGCAAGACCTGTTGCACTAAGCACACACAAACACAGGCAGGGACAGACATACATATATATATATATATATATATATATATATATATGTCTGTCCCTGCCTATATATATATATACTGTATATATGTGTGTGTGTCTATATATATGCTTATCTAGAAAATGCACTCAAGCCACCACTGTGTGCGCGTTTGTATGCAGGCTTAAATAGCACATTAATAAGTTCAGGCAGAATGTTGGACTCTTAGAGGTATGACCTTAACACAGCGAACTTGTATGTAATCACCACTGACAAGCAGAAAATAGATAAGCTGGAAAACATATCTATTGTTTGTCAATGATGTATGTCCTACATTTCAGAGTGCTCCCACTCCTTAAAGACAGACATACTTTTCTTAGGTGGGTCTTCCTATGGGTTTAACAATGCCCTGCCAAGGCTACAGTCAAAAGCTACAACAGCTATAGTAGGTGTATGTAAGCCTGTGTCGGTTTAACCACTTTGTCTACTTTACCAGCGTGGTTTCCTTCCATTGTAATAACAGCATGCTCACACTCCAAGGAATGGGCATGAGGAATTAATTCATGCCGGGACCTGGAATGTGTCCTCATTAAGATCCGATTCATGCAGGGAAATAAGGAAGTGGAAAGAGAGGAAACTCATGAGAGTGGGATGTGTTGGCCCGGTGAATGCTGTCTCTCTGCCAGAGGTTCCAGCTGTTTAGATTCTGGCTCTAGCGTAGCACTGGGCTTCCCCTAACCGAGCGTAAGACAAAACCTTATCCACAGCATGACTCATTCGCTGCGGAGAGAAATTGAAATTTACACCAGTCAGCACTAAATCAAATATAACACAGAAATCAAGGCAATGCTTTCAAAGAATTGGCGTGAAGTAGGACGCCGCACTCATGAAACTATTTCACAATTTCATTTGGGCCAGCGCATTAAAAACCGGATTATCCATTTTGATGTTTACAGTGCAAAAAGTGAGCAAAAAAAGGAATTACTTCCTTATTTTTTTTGGCATTTGTAGCGCATAAGACCACCCTTAAGTCCCCCGTCATGCCTTTATAATTAACAACACCCCACATGCAAGCGTTTGCACACATCTAAAGCAGTGCATGATCCTTCACATTTATGCTGCAACTGCTCTTGTGTGTGATATGTAACTGATATCTTTTAACTGGAGCTTGGCACCTCAGGGAAACTACGCAAAAGCTTCCATAATGTTATAGTGCTACATAAAAAAGTGGTTTAAATAAAGTGAAAGTGATATATTTGCTTCCATAGAAGGTCAAAGCATGACTTTAGTCTAAGCTTTGTGTACTATAAGCTCTATTAATAAATAACAGTACAAGTCTTAGACACCAGAAGAGATGGTGCAGGTCTGTAAAGCTATTCAAAGCTTTGAACACACTCTGCTTCCTCACACTTGCTTGACAATAGTCGTTAAACACTGGACACATTCCTCACCTTGTTAATAGTGCAAGACTCTGCATAGTGCATTTGTGTGTGTGTGTGTGTGTGTGCAGACCTTTGTTAAGTGGAAAGGGTAGTTTGTTTAACGCAGCAGACTCAGGCCTTTAAAAGGAGCTTACATTTGCAGACTTTTTGTACCAACTCTGTAAGGATTGAGAAACGGTGGTGGTGCGGGGGTAGATGGGTGAATAATTTCAGTGAGTCTAGCACCTGTGCTAACATGCCCAACAAACTCTGAACTAAAGAATAATCTGACCTCATTCAGGTTGCACCATTCTTTTTTCCTACTCCCCCCTCGCACCAAAGATTTCCTTCATGCTGAGCTTACTTTTCTTGCCATGCAACACACACACACACACACACATACATAACTTAATATAACAGTATGTCGAAAGTGACAGAATCCAGTCAGTCAGCAGCAGAAGCAGCTTTGTTTCACAACATCACTGCAAGCAGGCATTTGAGCTTATCCAACAAGAATTTTCAACCCACAAAGAGTCTTCAGAGGCTTAAAAAATTACAATGTTTCACTATTGACTGGCAAACACTGCTTTCTCAGCACTTTTCACCACATTTCTGCCTTTCTTGGTATTTCAGCTAGCTGGCATGATGCTTAAGGCATGAAGTAAACATCACCTGATTCCTACAGTGCTGGGATTGAGGGCAGGATGCCTTTAGCACCTTTACATCCCCACAGCTTATACACCTTTCTTTCCCTTTGTATGTGTCCAAATCCTTTCTGTACCTTCAGATACCTTAATACACCGATGTCTCAATACACCGACATTTATAAAAGACCTTTTTTTTTTTTTTTTTTAAACACTTACCCCC
>VUQI01030374.1:0-37561 GCA_015106735.1 Paratilapia polleni | reverse complement strand
GAGGAGAAGAAGAGGCTCACGCAAGTTTTATTTTTGACAGCCTTGTGCACTAAAAGATCTCAGACAAGTTGAGCCTGGCTGAGCACAGAAATCTGATCTGCTCTGTCAAATTTGCCTCCAGGGGATTTTTGTCATTTTATGACATGCCCGGTGACCCACCTACTCCAAGTTGACACCCTATGTCGTCTATGCACTGGAGGTTTTTCCTTCTTTGCCCATAGATGCAGTTACCCCGTTTTCCTGTTTTACACACATAACAAAAAAGGACCAAAGGACCAGACAAATGTTATAAGCCAATACCCGTTTGGCTCTTTATTCTTTGGCGAATGCGAAAAATGTTAATTGTGATTCAGTGCTCTCTCAGTTGGTAAAGGCTGGAGTTTCCTGGCTCAAAATGGACCTTTGAGGGGGTGATAGTTTTGTATAAGACTTTTTTTTGCTTTGATTTTTTGTTTTCAAATCAGTTTAGTTTCAAATTTGCTCATTTCAATTTAGTTTTTATTATTTGAAAATGTTTTGTTTCAGTTTAGTTTGCATTGATTTCAGTCTTAGTCTTTAGTCCATTTAATTATCTTAATATGGAGGGTATTTTCAGAATAAGTTTTACAGTTCAAACATTTTGTGGATGCAGTTGACCCACACTCATCCCAAGTATCAATAAACAGGTGCACCAAAGTCTCATCAGGCAGGTTGAGTTGACAGATTTTTTCCAAACTGACAAAAACTAAAGACATACTGTAGGTTAGTTTTGTGAGTGCACAACACTGTTATTTTTCAAAAGTCTAATTTTTATTTAAACTTCAGTTAACTAAATTATTTGACTCTCTTTTTAACTTTTAGCTTAGTTTTAGTTCACTACAATAACCTTACTCCACATATTGTTAAGGCAAAGAGTCTGTATTGACTTACTTAAAAAACAAAACGATAAACATTTGTGCTTTATTTTGTGCCGTTTCCAGGTATTTAATAAATAGAAGTATTTTGTGATGACTAAATGTATTTTGCGATGACTAAATGAAACCCTACTTTAGAATAACTGGTTAAAAATTTGATTATAGTCGTAATGACATGCATTTGGGGGGGATGGCAGAATGTTTTATATGCAAGAAAAATCCTGCTGTATACTGCAAAACACAAGATGAATGTACACGATTTTTAGGAGAAATTAAAATTTTCATTCATTTTATTTATTTTTTTTAAAATATAAAATGATTTTAATGATGAATAAAACTGATAACAAAATTGATAACTTTTTGTGGAGCAAATGGTGCCTCCAAAAGGGTTGCCTAGTTTGCTTTTGATTTACAGAAACTGAAACAAGTGGTTGTGAATTACTAACAGGTTAACAGGCTGCGGTGAGTGATGCATGCATCTTTGCATTACTGTCAAGATGCTGGCTTTACAGTGCAGAAGAAACTGAACAAAAAATGATATCCCTCTTGGTTTTGGATGTAAGGATAGATGTCTGTGTAAGAGCAGTGTTAAAACCAGCTGAATTAATCTACTGACAGTGGACAATATTAACTGAAACTAAGTCAACAGGCCAAATGTTGGGTCTGTTTGGGACTGTTTGCGTTCAAGTGGTGACAATAGGGTAATAATAATAATAATAATAATAATATAAGTAATATAATAACGATTAACGGGAAAAATTAAAACGTGAAACCTTACTACTGTTGAGTTTAAATGCAGTAATTCAGGTTCGCTAATTGTGCAGGTTTATGTGCAGGTGGTAGACAAACTGAATTAACCAGATTATGTCAAGCTGTGTGACAGACTAAACGGGGTCTTGCAGATTTCTGTGTTAACAATAATGTGGTTATAGTACAGATCTGTTGGGATGCCACCATAATTAGCAGCACCCCTGGGTATCACCAGATCTTCTATTTCAGATGTGCTGAAATGAATGACCTTGAAACGAGTGGAAGACTGCTGAAAAGTCAAATGTATCAAGTCAACTTCTAGTGAATATGCAGCGCTTCAGCAAATTTATTTTACAAGTAGGGCCTTCAAACACTGATTACCAATAAAGCTTTTAGAAAGTGCACTGCTTCTGCAGTCTCTCTGCACTGTGGTACAGTAGACAGGACAAAGCCTAGGAAGGAGCCCTTAAGTAACACCAAGCCTTAAGTAAATTTTTCTTGCTCCTTTCCACATTCCTTGAATTCCTAATTTGGTTACTACTCATGATGTTTGGAATATTAATGAAAAGTTTGGATGACATGGATTAGGTGAAATGAATACATTAACCTGGGGTCAAGGTAACAAATTTGTTTTAATCAAAAGGTCAAAGTGTCCTTGAGTGGGACACTGGAGCTTGTGTTCACTGACTGCTATTGAGCAGACATGAAAATAAGCACCCCATTATCAGCCACTTATGCAGAGTGGCATAAATGACCTTTGAAATGACCAAAGAAACTAAAATACTTAAAACAGCCCCAGTTGTAACTGTTGTTCTTCAGCCTCATGAAATTGAAAAGCAATATCCATAACTTATAACTTATCTATAGTACACATGGGCCAAATATGGCCCGAGCCCAAACTCCTAAAAGGAAAACTTACCAATTCCCCAACCCCCCCACATAAAATCAATAATGAATACAAAAGGAACCACACCCACATTTTCTTGAATACGTTGATAAATCATACCATATATTATTTGTGACAGTAAGAAATGGAACAAATATCAGCTGTCTCTCTATTAAGTTTCTGATCCTGTGGATGGACTCCAGCTCCACCATATTGAAATACCTGGTGTTCGAACCAGTTCTGCAGCAGCTGCTGGTTCTGGTTCAAGTGGTACTCCAGCTTGCAGCACATATTTCACCAAAATGGTGGAGTTGGAGCCTGCTGAACTGTGGGATGCGAGTCTGGGGGCCGCCAAAATAGCAACCTGATCAACCTACAGGTGGGGAAACATGAGAAGGGAGGGGAGGTGCTACCTCATTAACAGTGACTAAGCTTTTAAAATAAGAGCATGGGGATTGTCAGCTAGTAAAAGCCATTGCATTTTTTTCCTCAAATGGATGAAATAATACAAATAAATCTTGGGATACGCTTGGGTGACCCGCAAAGTAAAGTCTGCATGAGAAACACTGCGTACACACAAAAATGTATTCATAAATGGTGATGGTATAAAAGTTTGACTTAGCTAAACACACACACACACACACACACAAAGTCTCACTCAGTTACAAAGGTCATAACAGAACAGAAAATGGTTTGGGGTATTCATATTCATGAATGTGACCATATAGTTATTATAATATGTGACGCAGCATGCAAAAACCAGGTTTAAGTCCAATTTTTTTTTTTTACTATTTTATGTTTCCTAAAATTTCCAAACTTCTAGATTAACATGCAAAAAATAGATTTAATGTATCTAGCTTTCCTTTATTTTCTATTTTCTTTTCCTTTATTTTATTTAATTTTTTTTTTTAACTTGAAGATGTCAAACTCTGTCCGTTCTTTTGAATTATTCTGGTTTAGTAACAAATAAATAGTCACTTGTAGCACGTCAGTAAATGATTGAACTTCTGATAAAAACTCCTCTAGGTTTACAAGAAACAACGTTATCGCCACGGGCTGAAGCGTAATTTATGGTCCCGCAAATGCGTCCGTCTGCGTGCGGGTTTCCGTTCGGACAGCGCACGGAGAGGGGTCTTCACCCACCGCAGACGTGCTCCCGGTCAGTCCTCCAAAATCCCAACCGGACGTCGCTGGACGCGGATGACATGTGCGTCTGTCGAATGTTGATTGGTTGACAAGTGGGCCGGAATAGGGAAGGGAGCGACAGTGGAGTTCACCGGGAACGGGAGAATTGCAAAAGACAACAACAACAAAAAAAACAAACAAAAAAACAAAAAAACAAAAACTTCAAAGATTTAAAAAACAGCATGAAAAGCACAGACAGTAGCTGCAGTGGACGCTTTTCATTGTTTTTAAACACTCGTTTCACTTCAGCTCTCTTTGTATGTCATAATTTCGCTCTTCTCCGCGGCTGATTGACGGACCAACAACAGCACAAGGAAGAGTAGCCCACAGACCGGTTGTACCACATACTTTGTACACTGCCACCATCGACAACAGAAAGAGTCGGCAGGTAGACGGACTATCCCCTGGACTGCCACCGCTACCCCCGCCCATAATTTCAGTAAATTTCGCCAGGTCGCACCCTGTGTGTGGCTGCACTGAGTGGGAGTTTTCCCCTCACAGTCGAGAGATTTGCTGGACGAAAATCCCAAGTGTGGCTTGAATAATTCTGTCTAAACATAGCACTGCTACAGGGCTGACGCACACATCTGTGCAGGAAAAAAAAAAAAAAACCTTGGAAAATGTTGCTCATGTGATTAAAAACTTTAATCACGGAGAGCATCCATGGCGTCAAAGGCAGAGAAGAAGACAGGGAAAGAAGAGTAGACATATGTCTACTCAAGCAGGTTATCCTGTTTGTCCAAGTTTCCAGAGTTAAAAAGTCTAGCAGTAGCTTTCCTGTGTGTCACATTTACAGTTTGTTAATGTCTCTAAAACTGGGGTATCAAGCTCATTTTAGTTAATGTGCCACATACAGCCCAATTTGATCTCAAGTGGATCAGACCTCTTAAACCACTTAATGATAACCTATATGTTTGTGAAATAACAGTTGTGAAATTATTTTTCTCAATTAATCTGCAACCCATGCAGAAAACAGGTGATAAAAAGCCTGAGGTGTGTTAAGAAAGATAAAATAAGTAAACTTCAACAATATATCTCAATGTTTCCGCATTCACAGGGTTAAAACAGTGGTGTCAAACATGCGGCCGCTGAAGTAAACATTAACTCCAGTTATAAAGTCAAGATTTTATGCCTTTACACTGACCTGTAACTTATAATGTACATCTAATGTCAATTTTCAAGAGATCTCAGGCAATTAAACAAGAATAATTATTGAACTTTTTTCCCCATGTAGATTATGGTTTCACTGGTCTGGCCCACTGGAGATCAAACTGGGCTGTATGTGGCCCGTAACATAACAACATTGCTTTAAGGATTCAATGTGGCACATTTTTACTGAGCACGGGTGCGACGAATTGATTATTGTCATTTCTGTTTCAGCCATAACCTGATCCGATGATATATATATATATAAACTTGTAAAAGAACCCAAGGCGACCATTTCAGACTCCGAATTCAGTGTTCATAATAAACACATCTTTATATTTGATAAGCTGGAACTGCTTAAACGTCTGCTTCATTCAGTCCACCAACAAATAATTTTAAGTGAATTATTTAGGACTGGAGTAGAATAATGTTTCGCGGTTAAAGAGGGTACTGCTTTGATAATGCCACAGAAAGCCGTGTTTTCACCGTATGTTGTAACTTACTCCCGTGCTTTTATTTTTCTTTTGCGTTTTTGTAATGAGGACACGCATTTTACATATTTTACATTTACAGTCCTGTTCCCGTTTCCTTATTGGAAACTTACTGGGCCGGCTAGCTTAGTGTGGGAACGGAGTATTTTAGCTGGTCGATATGAATGTTATTCCTGACAGAAGGGGGAGAAAAGAACTGCTCCGGGATTGATTGAACTCACTTGCTTTCTGTCAGCCCAAAGTCACCTCGAAAGCGGCGAAAAAGTGAAGTAAATCCATCACGTGTTGTTTCCGGCAGCTAAACGTCGTCTATTTACCAAAGAGCTGCTGTGGTTTCACTCCGCCGACAGCTGAAGTCTGCTGCTTCTCTGTACTCGTCTATTTTTTTTTAACCGTTTCAAAGATGACTGCGCTCGCGGGAGTACCTCCTCCCTGCCCCTCCCTCTTCTTCGACGACATCCTCTCGCGCGCGCTCTACAAACGCCATTGAAATATTAATAGGTTCAAACTGTTGTCAGGGTGTGCCTGTTGCAAGCAGAAACCGGTTAGGCTGGCCTAATTTTTAGAGGTAAACCTGAGGCGCTTACACATATTTTATACTATAACCGTAGAGCCCTACTAACAATAGGGGGCCATTGACCTTAAGTTTTTTTTCCCTATACAGTACTGTGCAAAGGTTTTGAGCCACCCCTCATTTCTTTATATTTTGCTTCCAAGGAGCCAGACTTTCTTGTAATTTAAAAAAAAAAAAGTGGTCTGGTGCAGTAGTTCTGAAGGACTTTCAAAAAGTTTCCTTTGGACATTGGCTGCTTTTTCACTCATTTAAAGTCCAGTCCTTGTACCTAACTCAAGTTAGGTTGAAGGTCTACAGAAGTGTCTACAGATGTTACTAGCAGCCTGTTGCAAAAACACACAATTTGTTCCGATTTCTTTAGTTTAATCTATGAAAAATGCCAAAGGTAACACAGTTTGACAGGCACAAAATGGTATTTTTGTACCAACAAGGTGATTCCCAAAGAGCTATTAGAGATATCTCTGTGGCTAAATCCACCTCTTATAATGTCTGTGGATTGCCAGTTGCCCCTCCAGAATTGTGTTGTCATATCAGTGCAGCTATGGGTGGAAGTTACCAGGGAAACAAGGGGGTGAGGCTCCACTTTTTCTAGTATAGCTACTTATAATCTGAATCTAGTTAGCTTCATTACCTCACAGATGAATTTTGTGCTTCACTGCAGCCACCATATTGTTATAGGACATCCACATCTCCCAGCTGGGTTGGGAGATGTGTGTAACCTTAAATAATTTATAACTCTATATCTTTCTTTATAACATTTAGGTTCTCATCACCGCTCTGTGTTCTGATCTTTAAACTCTGATGATTTGGGTAATCTTGATGGGAATGAAAGCATCTCCACAAAATAAATCACCACACTACCCATTAATGTTCACAAATTAAATAAAATGAAAAAAAAGAGAGAGAAGGGGTGATAGAAAATAGATACTAGCTAAGTAAACCGTAGGTTAGTCTTTCAAAGAGGGCTGGTGAAGGTCATGTGCACACTTTCACAAGGAAAAAAAAAAGGGGGGAGGCTAATGATGCGTCAGAAGAATACAAGATGACAGATGACGCATTCTGTAACTCGTTTTACATATAATGACATGTCAGCTAGCTTCCTGCTTCATTTACAGGAGCAGGCCACCTGACATGATATTCCTGAAACCCTAAGGGAAAGAAAAAATATAATATAATATCATCATTTATAACTCACTGAATTTTCATCCAGTTTTCAAATGGTTTGGTGTTTATTTCTGATAGAATTTTCTGATTTCCAGTGGGTCCCCTCTGATTGGTAGCCCCGGTGTCACCCCATTTAAAAAATGCTAGAAATGCCAGTGCACAGAGGATTATTTAACTGTGATTTACATTGAACATTTTCCTAACATATATAGGTAAGACTGCTTTGTCCTTTTGGCAAAAATTCTGGATGTTAGAAATTAAAAACACTTGAGCATCCTGTCACTTCTGACCATTAAGTCTGAATTGTCTGGCAGTTGGACTTTAATAACTTGATTTTTGACTTTTATCCAAGAAACACCAAAAGAAAGATTGTTTTTTTTTTTAAAAACCCAGAACTTCCATTTCTGAGAAAATGAAATGTTGTGGTAAAGTGGGAAATTTAATTAAGCATCACAACTTCTGATGCACATGAGCAAAGAATGCAAATTATCTGTGTGACTGTGTGTAATCACAATTGTTTCCCTGTATAGTAAAACCAGTGAGTCTGTGTTACCTTACGTAACCCTGACTAGCATACCCTAATCGTAAGAACCAATCACAGAAGAGCATTCCTCCTCAGGTCCAGTGACATCAGCGCCTGTAAGCTGTCAGTGAAAACCCAGAGTTTCCCTCATCTCAGGGTTGACAAACTCAGAGTTGTTAGCTAAACCTGCTTCCTGGAATAGGACCCAGGTATCTGTTTGTCACCAGGCTAAGTCACATGTAAGACACTCCTGTCTCTGTCTGACCAGCCAACCCAACATCAGCGAGTGTATGGTGCTGATTGGCTGGATAAGCTACATTCAACAGTTCATGGGATTCCAGCAACTTTCTTAGAAAGCAGGTTGATCTGGTGATGACTAACTAGCTATAGAATTTCAGCATAATTTTCTCCCATTGAAGAACTGGAGGCTCTGTCATGGTTTGAGGCTGCATTTCAGCCAATGGTTTTGGGAATCTTGTCAAAATTGTTGGAATTATGAACACAGAAAAGCACCATCAGATTTTGATCCACCATGCAATACCATTTGGAAAGCATCTGATTGGCAGCGGCTTCATTTTTCAGCATGACAATGATCCCAAACACATTGTCAATGCAGTAAAAGCATACCTGGATAGAAAAACACACAGTGGAACACTATCAGTCATGGATTGGCCTCCCCAGGGCCTGAATCTCAACATTATTGAAGCAGTGTGGGATCATGTTGACAGAGAACGGAACAAAAGGCAGCCAACATCCAAAGAAGAGCTTTGAATCTCCTTCAAGAAGCCTGGAGAACTATTCCTGAAGACTACTTAAGAAATTACAAGAAAGTTTGCCTAAGAAAGTTCAGGCTGTGTTGAAGTATAAAAGCGGTCCTATTAAATATTGACTTTTTAGAATTGTACAAACTCTGTTTTTTGCTTTATATACTATATTTCCATGTATGTTTACATTTTTTGCTGCACCTATTTCCCATTTTCTCACAAAACATACAGAAATGAGGAGTGGCTTGAGACTTTTTGCACCATTCTGTAATTGGTTGATTCAATATGTAAAACAAACTGATAAATAACGTGTTAAATCCCTAATCATCATATCTAACATTTGAGATTTGGATAGAGAATAATTGGCCCATGCTGACTGCATTCTTTTTACAACCAGGACAGAAAAGGAGGAGAGAGCAGAGGAGATTAAGAGTGCAACAGAGTGATGAGACACCAAAAGAGCAGGAAAGGTGAAGAAAAGGTGAACATCCAAAAGACAAAACAGAGGTGACACAGTTTATCACAGTTTAAAAGGGGTCATTATGGCACAATATGAGCTGAAGCTATGAGAACAGGGTTGGTAAAGTTTAAAAATTGAACTAACACTGTCAAATTCAAGGCCCTATTCCAGGAAGAATGTTCAACAAACTCTGAGTTTAAAAATAAACTCTGGGTTGATCAACTCTGAGATCGGCAACTCTGAGTTTTCGGGTCCAGAGCAGCTGATCAGAGTTAGTTCAATCAACTCTGAGTATGTTCACCCTGAGCTAAGCGCATGCATGAGTGGAGAAAGAGTCATCATCAGTGGAGTTCTGATACCGCAAGTCAACATGGTAACAGGTAAATAACGAGCAGAGCCTCCATTTTAGTCCAGTGGACTGAGCAATATGAGCACGTGTCAGTGCTGACTATGAGGTTTATCTTAAAAAACATGAGGGAAGAAAAGTCATTTTAATCAGCTTGGGCCACTCTATAATCATCATAGACAGAATAAAGGTTTGATATAAAATATATAATGTTTTAATACTTTCTATGGTCATCATTTATGCAACTTGAATTTTCATTAGATAAAGCGGAAATCCTAATTTTTTGATTTTTAAATCTAATTATTCAGCTGTAACCTGACGGGGACAAAACGTAGGTGACAGAAACTGAAGATAAAAATATGGAGAAACAGACAGACCTGTGATATTAGTTACCCAGACAGCAATAGACTATTTACAGATAAAACTCTGCTTTAATGTTCCTCAGTGTAAGCATTTATAGATAGCTCTCTTACAGCCACAGCCGAGATGTCTTACTGAGGTACTGTTAACAGAGAGGGTTCAGTCATTGTGACTGTTTCACATGTAACTAAAAATGCAGGGCACCTTTCCAAGTCTTTAATGAATGTAAAGTTTTATCAGTAAAGGCAAACGTTATAAGAAATGTCAAAGCTTTTATACATTTTCAATATTTCAGTATAGTTTTGGGAGGATGAGCCATTTTAAATAAGGAATACAGACTGTCAGAAAAAATAAGCTGCTATGAATGGATCCAAAGTGGATCCAAATGGGATGAGCTGGGAAATGACCAGAGCCAAACTGGATCTGGGCCATATCCGGTCTGAATCCATGATCCTTATCCATTTTGGATCCATCCTACTGTGCAAGTGGACTCCGATGCAGACCCAGTTTCCTGATCCGCTACTGAGGCTGTGATACCTTCAGAAAGCTCCGGTTCTTGGTAGACCCACTTGGACTGATGTAGGTGATTTTCAGTGGAAAATATGTTGAGGTTCACACTCTGAATTTCAGACATTGTGCCTTTAAAATGTTGTTTGACATCATTTAATGACTGAATCTCAATCTGTGAACAAATTTCAACCTGAAATGTTCAGAACACAGACTGCCTGCAGCTGCATTTAAAATGTCACTTTAAAATACATTTAGTTCAGTTTTGGAGTTTTAAAGTCATTTCAGCTTCATCTTCACCAAAAATTTGCATCCCCTCCAAGATCGAACTGTGACAGATCCATCAGTGTGACCAATTACAAGACGACAAATGATCGATCATTGATCAGTGTGTTATGTGTCTAAAGCTTTATAGAGACAAGTTTTATTTAAACAGTGATTGCTACAGTAACATACAGTAAATGTTTCCAGTGCAAGGAAACTAACAGTCTGACTTCTGCTATACTGTCCACAGAGTCACAGAGTTAAAAAGATGGAGACTGTAGATTTTATTCAGAGATGATAATAAATCAGCAATGTAATCACTGTCTCCGTCCTTACATTGATGACTGATTGTAAAAGCACTCATGTTAAAGACAAAAGCTGCTAGGGCCTTTAAATAGGGCCCAGGTACGTTTGTCACCAGGCTAAGTCACACCTAAAACACTCTGTCTGACCAGCCAACCTGACATCAGTGACTGTGAGGTGTCAAGTGTTGATTGGTCTGATAAGCAAAATTCAACAAAGCTTGGGACTCCGGCGCCTGTGCTGCAAAGCAGGTTGATCTGGTCATGACTAATTAGATATAGAATTTCAACAATGGATATAAGGTTTTTCAAAAAGGAAATGAGGGCGGAACGAGGTGCAGGTGAGGCAATAGAAGGCAGAGAAGGAGCTGCCTTCTGTTGCTGCTGCAGCAGAGACAGGACATGAGATGGCCACTGTCTCAGATACAAACTCGGGTCGGTGAATCAGAGGCTCTCAGTGCTTCTAAAGTATTTACTGTTACAAGTTAGGGCTGTCATCTCTGAAACACTGAGACACAGAAGCACACACCTCACACACTCTCATGTTCGTTTTCTTATACACTTAACAATGAACCAATTTTAAATTGTACTTTCTGCACTTTGTTACTAGCAGCCTGTCGCAAAAACAGATAATTTCCTTCCATTTCTTTAGTTGAAACCATGAATAAATGCCAAGGATAACAGTTTGACACACATAAAATACTATTTTTTCACTGACAAGGTGATTCCCAAAGAGCTATTAGCTGAAAACTTGGCATATCTCAGCATGGTGTGCAGTGTGTCCTTATATTTGAGGAATCTGGACAAGTGGAGGACAAAAGAAGAAGTGTCAGGCCTAAAAAACTACTTACAGCAGATGAACAGTATCTGAAAGTCATGTCTGGCCCTTCAGTTGATTCATCTACTGTTCAATGAAGCCTCATCAGAAATGGTCTCAGTGGAAGGGTGGCTGTCAAGAGCCATTCTTAGAGGAAGGGAAACAGGGAGAAAAGGTTGACGTACGCCAAATTATACAAGAAGTGGACAGAAAATCAGTGGCAACAGGTCTTATGAAGTGATGAATCTAAATTTGAAATTTTTGGTTCAAGTCAAGCCCCGAATCACACAAAAGAAATGCTCATTAAAGGACAGGTTTATTCAGGTATCTATTTGTCACTGGTGAAAGTCACATTCCTGTCTCTGTTTGACCAGCCTACCCTAATTGTAAAAATCAATCACAGAAGAGCATTCCTCCTCAAGTCCAACAACATCAGTGTCTGTGAGCTGTCAAGTGCTGATTGGTCTGATAAGCTAAATTCAACAAACCTTGGGACTCCAGCACCTGTGTTGCAAAGCAGGTTGATCTGGTGATGGCTAATTAGATATAGAATTTCAACAATGGATATAAGATGTTTTTTTTAAAAAGGAAATGAGGGCGTCACAAGGTGCAGGTGAGGCAAGAGAAGACAGAGAAGGAGCTGCCTCCTGTTGCTGCTGCAGGACAGCAACAGCATTTTCTCATGCAACTGAAAAACAAATTCATTACTCATAATGAAGTTATTAAGACAATCAGGGGGACAGTGAGAAATTACCACAGATCTATCACGTTGTAACATGAAATCATGCATGTTGCTCAGAGTAATGTCAGGCTTAAACAGCAGCACAGTCTCTCTCTTTGTCCTCTCAAATTGTGCGCATATATTGGCATGCGTGAGAGTGAATAGCCATGGTTACAGGGGATGCTCTGTCTCGCTCTGAAACTCACGATTCCTAATAAACAATCTCAGGTTATGTCCATGCAAAATCAAGAATGTCAGTACCTCAGTGCTGAAACCTAGTTAAAAATACTTTATGTGTATATATGGTGTATATTACTATTGTATCCATAATATTACTGATATTTACAAAGTCAGTTACGTCAGTGAATTTTGTGTAATTTCAATTACATTTTGTTGTGCTATTCAAAAATGTATGTTTGTGTATTCACAGTCTTCCATAAAAAAGATTATAATTAGAGGTTAATGCACTATGTTATGTTCCTTGGTCATTGTGTATTAATGAAATCTAGTGGACATTTGAAGACACTACAGAGTAGTTCGTGTTAAATGAATCAAATGTAGACAAATAATACCATGACAAAAACAACAGTGCGAAAGGAGAGTTATTATTAAAGTATTAATTATGGCCTGCAGCTGGCATCCAACGGTGTTGCATCCGGGAGCAATCTTTGATGACTATTTTGCTCCTACGGCATGAAATAGTGCATTGAGATTTTTGTTTTCTGCAATCTGATATTTGTTGATGTGTTCAAATACAACATTGTGCAAAAGTCTTGAGCCACCCCTTATTTCTTTATATTTTGCGTCCAAGGAGCCAGACTTTCTTGTAATTAAAAAAAAAAAAAAAAGTGGTCTTGAGCAGTAGTTCTCCAGGCTTTCTGAAGGACTTTCAAAGTTTTTCTTTGGACATTGGCTGCTTTTTCATTCATTTTCAGTCCAGTCCTTATACCTGACCATTTTCATAGGAATGTTTTTTGTTTATTAAGCCACTTAACACTGACCTATGAATCATTGAAACATAAAAAAGGCATCTAACTCAAGGGATGAACCAGTGTTGTGTGTACACATAGATGATCATTTAACAACGAACCAATTCTATCTTTGTTCCTAGCAGCCTGTCGCAAACACACATCATTTGTTTCCATTTCTTTAGTTGAATCTATGAAAAATGTCAATGATAACACAGTTTGACAGGCATATTCACTGAAAACTTGGCATATCTCAGCGTGGTGTGCAGTGTGTCCTTATAAAATCTGAGGAAACTTGGAGTGTTTCTTTGTCCATTGGAGGACAAAAGAAGAAGTGTCAGGCCTAAAAAACTACTTACAGCAGATGAACAGTATCTGAAAGTCATGTCTGGCCCTTCAGTTGTTCTATCTACTGTTCAATGAAGCCTCATCAGAAATGGTCTCAGTGGAAGGGTGGCTGTCAAGAGCCATTCTTAAGGAAGGGAAGCAGGGAGAAAAGGCTGAGGTATGCCAAATTATACAAGAAGTGGACAGAAAATCAGGGGCAACAGGTCTTATGGAGCGGGGAATCCAAATTTAAAATCTTTGGTTCAAATCGCCGTCAATATGTACAGAGGAGGTCAGAGGGGGTGTGTGATGGGTGTGAGTCCTCCAACAGCAGGGGGTCAGTACCCATTCTGTCTACTCTTAATGACTGGGACCAGGACAATGGAGGTCTGCTGTGTGGAGAACTGAGGGGGGTTTACATCTTTCTGCGTAACAGACCCACAGCTGGTACTCCCATGGAAACAATGGACATCCAGCCTGTGCTCATAAATAATTAACTCAAGGATCACATATGTTTATACAGATGAAAGCACATCTGAAGTCACACTGACCCTTGTACATTAGATAACAGTAATAAGCAGGCACAAATACAGTATTGTCATTGGTACCCAAAGCCTGCTCTTGTGATAGTACAGATATGACCTAAAAAGTTCTCAAACTTTTTAAGCAAAATTGTTGACCAGTTGCAGGCAAGAATATCATTTGAGGCAGTGAAGTTCTGTTATTCTGGGATGATCCCATCTTGATGATGCTCACACAGACAGCTGCGGATACCACGAATGAGTAGTTGCTATTTTTTGTCTTGTTGGATGATGCATAGTTGGAGCCCTTATAATGTAGTGCCTCTGCAAACGAAATCAAATTGGGAGGTACGTAGATGTATGCACAGAGTCTAGTGTTGACCCTCATACTTGAATTGTTTTTGAGGTGAATCTATGTTTGGAGTGACCGAAGAGGATGTAAAGGATAGGGTGAAATGGAGGCAGATGATTGGCTGTGGCGACCACTAAAGGGAGCAGCTGAAAGAACAAGAAGACATGAACCTATGCAGCCTACAACATAGCCTATGCAAGTGGCCAATGTAGTTGTCTGCATTTATAACAGCGAAGTGTAGTAACATTTCTAGGGAGGGTCACTTCAGGTTTGTGGTCATGATGTTGTGTGGTGCTGTAAGACAAATGTGTTCCTTTTTTGCAGCCAAAAACAGAAACAAATGTGAACAATTAGGGTACAGATTTTGGGTAATGTTACTTCTTTTAACTGCTTCTGAATTGATCACTGTACTTGTGTTATGGGGTAGTTGTGTTATGCCCCCCCCGACAGAGTTCAGGCTGTGTTGAAGAATAAAAGCGGTCATACCAAATATTGACTTTCAAGCTCTTTAGAATTGTACAATCTCTGTTTTTGCTTTATATATTGTATTTCCCTGTATGTTTGTACATGTTTCAATAAATTGCCCCACCTATTTCCCATTTTCCTAGCAAAATATAAAGAAATGAAGGGTGGCTCCAGACTTTTGCATAGTATTATACATCAGCTTGCTCTGTGATAGGTTAGTTAGTTGGACAGATGGATGTCCGGATGTTGCATTTGGGTGGCATGTTCATTCAATACCACAAACACATACTCTATTTTCCTTTCAGTCAATCCCACATGTGCTGTGAAAATGGTCCCCAAGTAAAACCAGAAAGGTTTAAGGAGATTAAAGATGTTTTTAAAACATAAAAACTACATATTTGTGGTTTCATTTGAAAGATTTACATGATCAGCAAGAAAAGTAAGAGAACACTTGGAGACACTGTCCATTTTGATCCTTTCATGTTATGTGTTAATAATATTATAAAGTAATGCCAGGCTTTTTCTTAAATGCACATTTAATCTTGACAAAAAGAATAATAATACCTTTTGCGCTGCTGTATGATGGCAGAAAGAATCAGTATAAACTCTCTGTTAATATCTTAATATTTCAATACTGATACAATTACATTATTTTTACAGAAAATATTCCCATTTCCCTATTAACTAACAGTTTCCAGAAGGTAATCATGGCTGAGAAGAAGTGTTTTTATTTTTCCTGACAGACTGCATGTTAATAGGCATGAATATGGTCCACAACCTGCTGTGAGTTAAGATTAATTCCTCCACGTACATTAGAGATCCTCCATCAATCACTGTATCTTTAGAACAGAGTGCAGGATGATTATCCAGGCTAATGACGTTAACGAGGATAGGATGACCAAGGGAGCAGCGGGTGTGAAGGAGGCCACAGGCGCCAGGACTCAGGTGTCTTTCCCGTCCGCCAGCGTCTCAGGTGGTCAGTGAGGCATTGTTTGCTGTGTATGATCACCCAAGGGTGTCCACAGAGCAAGGTTGCACTTGTAGTCACTGCTGCCGCCCAGCTGCTCGTGTATCAGGTTTAATCAAAGCGGGACTAACATGTGAAATTAAAGATGTGCAAAGGAGTGCTGATGAAACAGTTGACTCAAACAAGAAATGTTTGGACAGACATTGTCAGGGTTTTTTGGATGTATTCGCTTTATGTTTGCTCATAACACTGACTGACAAAAAGACTTCAGTGACACCAGATACAACATGGAATAAATGACGTGAGTAGGTGTGATGGGTAGCTTCGTAAGCACTAGAGTTTTATTAGTGTACAAAAAGAGGAACTTGCCCAAATAATAAATATTTGTCACAGCTGACATGCAGTAAGTCATGACTTGCAAAACTTTTAAATGTTACCTAGAATGAAAACAAAATCCTTAAGTATGAGTCCACTTGGATTCATTGTTAAATATAATGTACATTACTTTGATTCCAGCTGTCAAAATGGAATATTTTTCATAATTGTTGTGTTTTGACATTTTTAAGAGGTTTTTGCAGCTCACTCTGGGGTGCTTTGCTTTTGGGTCAGAGCAGTATTTGTCTGTGTATTTAATGAGTATAATCCTGCTGGTTTCTAGATGGTGTGGGTGATTAACAGCCAACAAGGTAACTGAGTCCAAGTGACAGCCAGGCCCACACACACACACACACACACACACACACACACACTTGCACACAGAGACTCACACTGAAAAAATAGTGACTGAAAATGAGGAAATTAAAAGATAGATTGTAGTAACATCAAGAAACGTGTAATTTTTTATTGGGCTTTAACGGTTGAAACTGTCAACTCTCAGAAACGCGCACGCACACACACACACACACACACGTGTAGATTATCTCATGAAAAACTCAAAATGTGTGTTTATTTTCTATTGGGTCACAAAGCTGTTAAAGGAAAACACAAGTCACTGCTGTTGTATATCATAAAATTTACTTCAGTACTAACTGAAAGCTAAAACTTTGACAGACCTACAGTATTTTGATTCTGGTCATTATTTTTTAAAGTGACATAGATTGTTGATGCAGAATTTACTCATTATAAACTCATAGAGATATGCCAAACAGATAAGGTAATGCACTGAGTTCAGTGTGCTCAGTAACAGCGAAGGTGTGCTCCTCGGCTGTGTGTGTGTGTGTGTGCACGCACCAGCAGCAGAGACCCTTTGTTTACAAAATAAAATGGTTATTGTGACAACACGTGATAACAATGTAAAATGTTAAATCTCATTGAAATTTTTTGTTGCCAACACCAAACAAAAGACAGACAAGTCGTTTCATAGCTTATGTTTCCTGCTGCCGAATGCAGACAGTCTGAAGCCACCTTTGACAGTGGTGCTCACTTCCTGAGAAGGAATGATACTGTAGGTGCATTTGCTAAGAAACGAAACTCCTAGAAGAAAAAAATGGAGCTATTTGAGACCACAGGGACGCATGCTAACCATATACCCTTTGTAGGCAATGCCTTGACCTCGAATGTCACAGAAAAGACGCCTGAAAGCAAACAAGAGCATCGTCCATCTGTAGCAGTAAAGTTCATTTTTAAATCTTTCATTTTCACAGTCTGTATGAATACATACAAATATTAAAGAAACAATTAAAATACTCCACTTGCCTTAAATTACCTCTCTTCCCCATTCTGATGCTTGGTTTGAACTTCAGCAGGTCCTCTTGACTGTATCTACATGCCTAAATGAACTGAGCTGCTGCCACGTGATTGACTGATTAGCTATTTGCATTAAGAAGCAGCTGAACAGGTGTATCTAACAAAGTGACTGGTGAGTGTATATACCCTTGTGTGTTAATTGTTAGGTCAGTAAGTAAGATGTTTGTAGCTACTTTTCTAGATTTCTTTATAGTTTTTCGGGTTCTATGAACATTTGTTACTTTTTTCATTCAATTAAAATTAGAAAACTTTTTACTTTTAAAAACCCATTTTTAAAACTGTCCAGTTACCTTTCATCTATTTAAATTCTCCCCCTTATTATAAAAATTAATGATAATGTCACATAACACGAGTAAATTTCAATAATTTTTCATTTTCTAAGATTCATTTATATATCTTACACAATAATCAGTTTGTCATGGTCCTGGGTTTTGACCCAGTGTTTTGAGTTTAGACTTTGAATTTCTGTTATTGTTTAATATTATCTGGTTGGGGCCTGTTGTTACTTATGGGGTTTTGAGTTTTGTATTCTTAAACTTTCAGCAGTCATTTCCTGGTTGGTTTCTTTATGTTCATATTCTCTGGTCTTCTTTGTTTTTTGCTTTCTGCTCCCGGTTATACTTTATTTCAGTTTTGCAGCCCTCCTGTGTTCCCCATGTCTGTCAAGTCTTTGTCTCTTTGCTGGTGTTCCCTGTTTAGTTGCTTCCTGTTTTATTGTGACAGTCATGTGCCCTCTATGGTTTGTAGCTAGTTTTGTTTCCTTTGCCTTGTTATCCAGATTTGGTTCAGCTGTGTCTTGTTACCCTCCTGTTTCCACTCCCCTTGTTACCTTTTGTATTTAAATCCTCAGTGTGCTTTTGTTCTTTGTTGTGTTGTACCCTCATAGCTGTGTGTTTTTCCTTGGCTCCGTCTTTTCAGGCTCAGCTCCTGGTATGTTCTGTTGGACTTTGTTTATTCTTGTTGGACAGCAACCTGCTTTTTTGAGTTAATTTCCTGTCTCACAAGTCCTGCATTTGGGTCCACTTCCTTCCTGCCACACAGCCGAATTATGACACAGTTAGGTTGATATGGTAAACTTGTTAGGAGTGCCATCATTTGTCACTGTTGTGCTCTGGGTAATATAAGTCCAATATACAGATAAAGGGGCTGTATATATACAATGTACAGCCACCACGTTCACCATAATTAGCAGCTGACTACATCTGTATGCTGTTTCGTGCAGACAGATGTAGTTTCCTGCTGACTGGTAGTGTTTTTTTCTCTGAAAACAGTTGCCTGTGTAAATAGGCAGTGTAGAAGTGTGTAAAACAATGCCACGAGAGAGCAGTGTGAGTGAAATGTAAAATCATGGCTGAACAGCTTAACAATAAGCTGAGACTTGCTCCAAAGTGCTGCCACAACACCAGCATTGAGAACTTCAAGGTTTCATTCATCTGCCCCCACCTCAACAAATGCACACACACACACACTAGTTCTGATATCTTAGTGAGGAACTCCATTGACATAATGCTTTCCGTAGCCGCTTACCCTAACCATCAGAAATGAATGCCTAAACCTAACCACAACCTAATTGTAACCCTAACCCTAAAACCACGGTTTGAGCCTCAAAAATGCTCAAACATGCCTTGATTTGTGAGATTTGTGAGGACCAGTGTTTTGGCCTCACAAATCACAGTTGGTTCTCACAACTATAGTTTTATGCGAATTTTTGTCCTCACAAAGATCTCTAAACAAGTACACACACACACACAGAAGGATATTTAAAACACCTGCTGCAACCTGAAAGTCTGCAGAGAAAAACAGCTGAGATGTGCAACAGGTCACAGTCATGGAAAAATATTGAAACCTAAGATGAATGGCACATATATAAGTCTTCACATTTGTTTGATCCGGCATGCAGGCATGCAAGATTAGCTATCCCGGTATGATTTAAGGTCACATCTGATATTATAAACGACATCAACCCAAATATTATGCAGTGAAAGCAGAAGGCTGGTGGCATATAGTCACATCATGAGGACCCTGAGGTCACCTTCCCTGTATTAGGAATGAATTAACTACAGTTCTTAATTATTTTACTACACATAAATAGATTGATTCCAGTACTTTTACACTCTAGAAGTATGTGTATGTGATTACTTTTAGCCCAGGCTTTTACATTGGCAGTATGGACGATTAACTACTATGATGCTTTAGCTATTTGTAATATACTTGTATTTTAAATAAATTTTAAATGTATTTTTGATTTTTTTTGTTGCCCGGTAACACTCCTCTGGAGGCAGGACAGATCATTACGAAATTTCCGCATCAACAGTAATTTCTTTAAATTTTAAATTTTATAACAATAAACTGGTAGCTCCGGTTATGTTGTACATGTTTTACCCATTTTAAGTTCAGATTAAATTTTAATTCAATAATCATAAAGAGAACATGTTAAATCAATTCCTTCCTTTCTTTTTTTGCAGTAACTGCTATATAGGGAACAAGGGGTTGAAATTCTTTGTCATTTGTCTGCTCGAGCTTCCTCTTGGAGCAACAATAGCAGCCTTGTAGCTCTTTGCCCAGATCCTGGCAGAGATGTCCTTGGGTCCTGTGACTTTGTCCGTCTGTTCATTGCTCTTACCCAATCCAAGCCCTCTCTTTCTTGGACTGATGTGAGGAGATCAGAAGAATGGGTGACCACAGACAATAAATGTAAACTTGAAATGCATCTACTGGCTTATCTACAATTAAAACCATTCACTACAAGCTAGGCTCATATACAGCTGTTGGACAATATTTTGGCTAATTTAATGATATCTCATAGAAATAATTTTTAAATAACCAGTTAAATGGTTTTCTCTGAGACATTGTGTCCAGATAATGAAATCTCTGGTCCATGCGTTTTTTTTTTTTATTTATTTTTTTTATTTAATATATTTATTTATTGTTCCAGAGGCAAAAAAATAAGTCACTGTCTCAGTTAAACATCAATGCAGTCAGATTTAATCAGGGTAAATGCTGTGTATTGGGTGTGGAAAGGTTTTAGTGTTCCAGTAAGAGCGGATAAGTTAGAAATGAATAACAACATTATATTCTAGCAAATCTTTAAAAAGCTCTTTGTTTGAATTAGAACAAGCTTGGGGATGTTTGGGTCTAGCAAATAATTTGTTAAGACGTGATGGGAAGAGAGCTGATTGTTTACTTATCGTGTTGTAAGAAAACGTTCTTCAACCAACCAACCAACCAACCAAATCTTGGAAACCAACCTTGGAAAGAACAGTTGGGGATTACAGTGAAAATTTCACTGGTAGAAAACTGAAAAGATCTTTTTTAATTCAAAAGCTACTTCAAAAACTAGAACATGTAAATCTCTTTCAACAGAGCTATTAGGACATAACTTGATCCGAGACTTGTCATCAAGTCTGGTGTTACTGACACACAAAAAATGATCATTAGCAAGTTGACACTACTACTTTAAAAAAAAAACATGACCAAATGGCTGCTATCATTGTATCAGTGATATTAGTCATGTTAAGTTAACTGTCATAATAAATAATTTAAGCATTTGGATGACACCTTAGAGTGATAAACCTAAAAAGAGTTCAGTATCTAAGAATGGACATACGGTATGTGTGTGATGGTGAGGAGATTATTACCCATCACCTATCTGTGGTCTTCCTCTCTTCCTCCAACCTGGCAGCTCCATCTTCAACATCCTTTGTCCAATATATCCACTATCCCTCCTCTGCACATGTCCAAACCATCTCAGCCTTGCCTCTCTAACTTTATTTCCAAACTGCTCAACATGAGCTGTCCCTCTGATGTACTCATTTCTAATCTTGTCCATTCTGGTCACTCCCAATGAAAATCTGAGCATCTTCAGCTCTGCCACCTCCAGCTCAACCTCCTGTCTTTTTGTTAGTGCGCAACCATCTCCAAACCAAACATCACTGCAGGTCTCACTACCATCTTGTAAATCTTCCCTTGCTGCTATCCTACTGTCACAAATCCCCCTGACACTCATCTCCATCGCACTGTCCTTTGCTTTGGATGGTGGACCCCAGGTATTTAAACTCATCTACCTTCACTACCTCTACTCCTTGCATCTTCACCTTTCCACCTGCCTCTCCCTCTCATTCACACACATGTATTCTGTCCTGCTTCTATTGACTTTCATTCCTCTTCTCTCCAGAGCATACCTCCACCTCTCCAGACTCTCTTCCACCTGCTCCCTACTCTCACTACAGATCACAATGTTGGCTGCGACGACTTCCAGCACTCTTGCTTTTTAAAAATTGCTCAGTTGAAACATTATGTGCTGGATAACTGTTGAAAAGGGGACCTGTCAAATAGAATTTTGGAGAAGAGAAAAAAGTACAAAAATGTGGCCCCATGGCACCAGGTCCCCATGGCATCAGGTCATTAGTGATAAATGTTCTCCTTGAGAGAACTAAACAAGTTACAGTAGAACTCCCATCTGACCTTGCGGGAGAATTTCATACTGCACAACCTTGTGAATGCTGGAAAACCACATGAGCACGCTCCTGATCTGATGCATCATCTTGGACACTGTGAGCTCTTTCACCAAGTACTGTTGTGTGGCGTCTGCATTTCCAGCTGGAGATCCAGCTCTCATAAGCAGCGATGATCCTCAGAATGAAGGCTGGGTCAGTTTGACTGAGATTTTAATGTTCTCTCTCTGTTGAGATCCATTGTGAAATTTCATAAATGTAAGTGGTTTTATGTCTGGGATTGTCTTACATCTTGTTTTAATCTTAAAATGTACGTCTATATAATGCAACTCGCTTGGTGCTGATAAGTAATTGGAATAAAGGTCAAAAACAAACAAAAAATAAGACAAAATTTATTTTTTTTGTTAATGCAGCACATATGATCTTTGATTCTTTTAGGTTTTTTAGGTCACTCTTCCATGTTTCCATGAACCCTAAACTATATCAAAACCCCAATTTAACTTGCAGCCATTAATAGTGACTCTTCCTTTGAGACCTTATTTAATCCTGGTACTGAAATTAGATCCTTCAGTGAATTTGATGCTGCAATTGATGCCTGCTCTCATATTTCAGAGCTGGAAAAAGACAAAGAGATTAGGAAAGACAACACTTCATTGAACAGCAGTGAATCATATTTTCATAGTTGGTTTTAAGATGCAGTGACCTGCGGCATATGCAAGAAACAAAGCCAACTATTTGCAACGTAAGATGTCAGTAGACAACTTCCCTTTGCAAGAAACAGAAAGACTTAAATACTATGACAAAGGGATGAAGAAGAGAGGACACTGCAGGCTGAACAAAAATCCACAGACATGCACAGGAGCCAGAGCACAAATGAGGGCAGCACACAGAGAAGCAACAACAGACACTTTGACAATGGACAACAGATATATAGACAGTATATATATATATATATATATATATATATATAAAATATATAAAATACACACACAGGTGGGGAACTAGGCACAACTGAATATAACACAGGTAAGAACAATCGGAGAATCAGTGGATGACAGAGACAGGAAGTACAAATAACACAGGACATGAAAGAAAATTCACCTTCAAAGTAAAACAGGAAGCTTCTCTCTTCTTCTCTCTAAGAAGAACATGGCAGCACAGTTTAGGTTTGCAAAGTTGCATCTGAACAAACTGCAAGACTTCTGGAACAATGTCCTTTGGACAGATGAGACCAAAGTGGAGATGCTTGGCCATAATGCACAGCGTCACGTTTGGTGAAAACCAAACACAGCATATCGACACAAACGCCTCATACCAACTGTCAAGCATGGTGGTGGTGGGGTGATGAACTGGGCTTGTTTTGCAGCCACAGGACCTGCTTGGCTGAAACTGGGTCATGCAACAGGTCAATGTTCCCAAGCACAGGAGCAAATCTCCAATGAATGGCTGAAAAAGAAAAGAATCAAGGTGTTGCAATGGCCCAGTCAAAGTCGAGACCTCAACCTGATTTGTGGCAGTGGTGGGACTTTAAGAGAACTGTGCATAAACAAATGCCTGCAAACCTCAATGAAACTAAATGTAAGGACCAGATGATGTTTTTTTTATTATGTCCTGATAGTTAAAAGCTTAGAACTGAAAGAAGTTGTACTTTCTTATTCACATGACTGTATTTGAAACATAAATATTTAAAACTGGGAGGGAATGGGAATCTTCCCTTTTTGGACAGCCATCCACTACATCAAAAAAGTTCATGCCCCACAACTTATTTGCAAAAGTTATTTTAAGAATGTTTGGTTTGTAGAAGACACTATGTATACAAGATGCAAATATTATGTTTCCTCTCCATTTAGTGTGTCTGAAATGATAGAGCTCACAAATAACCCTATTTGGATAGGAAAATTGGTGTGTGTGTTTTCATCAGGTCACAGCTTTAGATGTTGTTGGTTTCAGTGTTTGCATGATTGTACTAATTTCTGTTTTGAATCAGTTTCCACAGAAATTTAGCCTCTAAAGGGTTAAACAGAAGTTAATATGTCAGGCTCTAGTGACAAACTGCGGTCTTGTTACTAAGAAGACAGCCATTTGTCTTAGTTGTGCTGTAGCACTGTTTATGGTAACGGAACTCAAACACAAATAGATCACTTCGCAAACAACTAGCAACTGCCCCAGGGCTGTGATACAGACCAAAACAGTCCATTAATATAAACACTACCAGAATAGCCTACTGCTATGGTTTAAAATCATAATTTAGCTTGTTTTCCCAATTCGGAAAGTTCAAGCCCCACAATTCTTTTTATGTTGTGCGTGACTTAATGTCATATCTGTTGTTAGTGATGCCCACTCTGTTCTGCAGGGACGGGTCTTGCTGCTGCTCTCCCTACCTTCACCTTTCCTTGTATGCGCACTGAAGATTGGGGAGGTCTGAGAATGGAGAAATATGGCAAATATTATTTGCTGTAGACAGAAATGAGGTCTTCTTGTAGATGGAAATGACTGTAATAATCCTGCTAAGTTACTATCTGACTGGTGTTGTGAAGTAGTAGATTAAATAAAAATGTAGCAAAATGGAAACTCAGCTTTAAAACAAGCCTGCAGGGCCTGACTAGTACCAGGCAGCTGTCTAATGTTTGGACTATGTCTTATGTTTCTTAAAGTACTGACATATCCTTTAGAGTGGACTGTATCTTTAAGAAAACAAGTAAACAAGCATGTAAATCTTAACCTTTGCTGCTATTAGAATTCCTCCACATGGAGGAAATTCCTGAGACACCACCTACTGTAACCACCTACCAAACCACTGTGCTGAGCATCACTGTTTGCATCTGTGGTCTCCCCACACTCCTGATGCTCTGCAATTATCCCTGATGGGCCCTCCACTACAGCCATCACATATGTTTTTGGAATGCAATTTTGAGACAGAGACAGAGGGGACATGGAGATGTTCAAATTCAGAGCAGCCTTAGGACATGTGTAATTTCAGGGTGTGTTGTTAGGTAACAGTGAGCCATAACGTGTGTTATCAGATTGTCCATGCTAGTGGCAGAGCAGAGCAGGAGATAACGTCATTTGAAGTAAGAAAAATCACACTCTAGGATAACAGAAACACGTTTTTATAAGAGCATTGAGGATGGGATTTTGCGTTCCCCATTTTTCACTGTGCACCCAGCAATTTCAGTCATGTGCTCCATTATTGATGATAATTTGGTATTATGAAATTAGTTTGCCATGAGATTAGGGTTTATTACTCTGGTGGTTTTGCCTGTTTCTCTTCTATGATTATGTGTTGCCTGGAAATTAGTTGCTAAGCATGGACAGTGACCACAGGATTGCATGATTAAATCCTTGGGCAATAGAGGAGAAAAGCAGAGACGGATTGAGTGGATGGAGAGACGAGGTTGCAGCTTCCTGCAAGGACTATTTTTCCTTTAGTTTGCTTGAATTCTCTAGTTTTCATTTCTTTTATGTATTTTACTAAGAATTTGTTCATAAATGCCACCTGTTTTGCAACTCACTGTTTCTATATATTATGGGAGTATAGCGGTATTGTATTGGACAGGCCCTAAATGCAGGACACAAGGACAAAATGAACAAAAGCAAACATTTATTAGGTTGAATGCATTCAAAGGGGCAAATAGGAATCCAATCATGAGCACAGGGAACACAAGAGCCCACGGAGAGCACAATGATTAAGGGAAAGTCGGGACTATACAAACACTGGGGAATAAGTGGGCTGCTTCCAGCAGGATAAAATGCCATGTCACAAACCTCAAATCATCTCAAACTGGTTTCTTGAACATGACAATGAGTTCACTGTACTCAAATGGCCTCCACAGTCACCAGATTCACATTATGGATGTGCAGCCAACTCCGCAGCAACTGTGTGATGCTGTCATGTCGATATGGAACAAAATCTCTGAGGAATGTTTCCAGCACCTTGTTGAATCTGTGCCACGAAGAATTAAGACAGTTCTGAAGGCAAAATGGGGTCCAACCCGGTACCATGAAGGTGTACCTAATAAACTGGTCGCGGAGTGTATATATAAGCTTATAGTCTAAGTATCATATCTAAGTCAGTATCTTGATATCGCCTGGCTGCTCCTAGTTTGTGTGTCCTTTCTGTATTTATTTTGTCTTGTGTTCAGTGACTGCACATGTAGCAGGTTAAAAACAAACAAACAAACAAACAAAAAAAACACTTGTGGAGGATTAAACACATTTGTCTGAAAATGTTGACAATCAAAGCTGAATTTAATGCATGGAAACAAAAACCTTTTTTAAATTTGTAACGAAAGAAATACAGACAGATTGAGCTGTGTGTACTCGTGTCTGTGCTACTGCTGTTGTCTATGGTACAGGCTTACAAGGGAATAACCCAACAAAGCAAACTGGTTACGCCCTCTTCTCATGAGACATCTGAACTACCACAGACACAGCTGTCACAACACACCCGGTCTACTCTGAGTCCCTAGTGTGTGTGTGTGTGTGTGTGTTAGAGAGCAATAGCTTTTCACTTTAGCACAAAATATGAATTAGTCTGTGGGAGGTGAAACTGATTGAGTTTCACCAACACTTCATTCTGTATTTATCACCCAGAACAGTTATTCCTTACGATAAAACTCAGTGGTTTCATCTCCAAAGGGCTAAAGAAATGAATCATCAAACAAACAGTAGATGCTGTTTTGACTGGAGTAACTCTACAGTTTCTACCCTCTTGGTTCAAACTTACACTACTCTACTTTCAGACAACTGGAAATATGGTAAAAATATCCTCCACTTTTAGTATGTGTTTCCATTGTTTTGTGTCATATAGCGTTTGTTGAGTCTTGTTTTGGCATTCACGCTGTTCCTTGTCTTTCTCGTGTTGGGTCCCACAGTTTTCCCCCTCTCTTTGCCTCGCTGTGTGTTTGGCGCCTTCACCTTCATGGTTTATTTTCATAAATGCTTTCCCTTGTGTGTCTCCTGTGCTTTTACTTCCCCTTTTTGTCTTCCCTCCTTTGTGACTGTCTGTCCTGCCTTAATTTAAAAATGTCCTTTTTTGTAATTTAATTCAAGAAGCTAAACTTTCATATAGTTTTGAACATGATTCATATATTTATATGTAAAGTGAAATATTTCAAGCCTTTTTATGGTTTAATTTTGATGAATATGGCTTATAGCTCATGAAAATCAGAAATCCAGTATCAAATTACTAGAACATCCAAAAATCAGAAAGGATTTACAACAGAAATGACCAACTTCTGAAAAGTGTGTTCATTTATACACTCAGTAGTCAGTTGGGGCTCCTTTACCATGAATTGCTGCACTAGTGTGGCGTGGCATGGAAGCCCAGGTTCCTTCGATAGAGGTCAGGTGTTTCTCATCTTCCTCTCGACAGTACCTCAGATTCCCTGTGGTGTTCAAGTCAGACGGGTTGGCCATCTGACTTAAAGCACAGTAATAACATTGTCAGCAAATCATTTGGTAGTAGTTTTAGCTCTGTGGGCAGGTGCTAAGTCCTGCTGGAAAAGGAAATCAGAATCTCCATAAATCTGGTCAGTCGAGGGAAGCGTGGAGTGCTCCATAATCTCCTGGGAGACGCTGTGTTGACTTTGGACTTGGACCAACCACCAGCAACACTAGTAGATGACATGGCACCCAAAATCATCAGACTGAAAACTTCACACACCTTGGACTATCTCACAACTCTTCCTTTGACTCTCGGACTTTGATTTCCAAATTAGACCAAAAATTTACTTTCATCTGAAAAGAGGACTTTGGACCACTGGGCAACACAGCCCAGTTCTTTTTAACCCAGGTAAGACACTTCTCATGTCTCTGGTTCAGGAGTGGCTCCCTATTAGCAAGACGACAGCTGTAGCTCCTTTCCTGAAGACGTCTGCACCTGGTAGCTCTTGATGCACCAACACCAGCTTCAGTTTACTCCTTGTGAAGCTCTCCCCAGTTCTTGAATCAACTTTTCACAATCCTCTTAAGGCTGTGGTCATTCCAGTTGTTTGTGCACTTTCTGTCCCACTTTTCCCTTCCAATCAACTTTCCATTAATACGATTCAACACAGCACTCTGCAAATAGCCATCATCAGGTAATGATTGTCACCTGGCTGCCTGACAAATCAGAGGTCTCCCTCATAATTGTGGTTGTGTGTACTGAACCACACCAACAGATACACAGTATACTAACGGAATAGTTTAAATGTAATATCTTACTATAATACAGAAACCGTTTCTTTGTCAGCAAATTCCTCAGACCATCAGGAGTTGGGTGACCAAATATGGAACACAGGTACATCTTGGGCCCCTGATTGTTCTCAGATATGACATGTTGACTAGCAACCACCTAGCAATGGGCTAAAACGATCCATTGTTAGAATATACATCTACCACCCATTTCTTCCCCTTTAGTGTGATCAAGTATCAGTTTGCCAACAGCACTAACAGGCCAAATACTTTAGCATGGGCATGTATTAGTTCCAATAATTTGAGATGAGCTGATTTTCATGAGCTATAAGCCATAAACAAAACTAAAACGAATGCTTGAAATATTTCACTTTACAGCAATTAATATAGACCATTTACTTTTTATGAAAAAGAACTAAAAATAATGCACAGTCTTGTCCTTCATGTGGCAGCCTCTTGTTCCACATGCACTTCATTACTACCAAATGCACGCAAAGTGTAAGTGTGTTAATTTTGGCTCAAAACTAATGGCAGGAGTCAGTTTTGGGACTCAGTACAGAAAGAGGCAAAGACATTTCAGCTTCTGTATTAAAGCATTTATTACTTCTGTTATAACTTGAGACTCTGCCCTCAGATAAAGGAAACCTGTCAGACTTGCACAAACAGAAAGGTGCACACGGTTAATTTTCCCCTTTCAGCTGACATGTGCATGACTGCAGCCAGACAGCTCAAAGTACATGATCCAACATTGCTCATCGATGGTGCTATAGCCATTTTTATTACATCATATTAACTCTGTACAGTGACATCAAAGGAACAAGTACATAGCTCAGACTATAAGTGTGGTTTTACTACATGCTGAAAAGTTTGAAGAGATCAGACCAACCAGCAATCAATGAGCAACTGTTGTTTGTGGGGGTTTTTTTGTCCAACAACAAAACCCTGCAAGTGTGGTCTTCAAACATGTCCTGTAAAACAGACGTCTGAAACTTTGCCATTGCTCAGTGCTGTCCAAAAATATAAAAAGACAACATACAGACAGACATGGTCATGCTCGAAAGAGACCAGACTTGGCCGTCAGTTCTATAACCAATTTTATTTTACACAATAGTCATATTTCCTAGGGCCACTGAAAGATTAACATACTGAAATGACTGATTTTTATCTGGTGTACCAGAAGTGTTACCATCCCAGAGGCCAGGTCTTTGTCTCTTGGAGTGCTCCATCCTAATTACTGCTATCCACAAACTACAAGAACATGCAGGTTTTTATTTTTTATTTTTATTTATTTATTTTTTTTAAACTGCCAGGAGGGAATTACTACAAAATAGAAGAAAATTTATCACAAAAGTTCAAAGGCCGTCCCTAAAGTACCTGAGCATGGGAACTGAGTTATTCAAAATGTTCCAGTTCCCCTGTAATAGTTCCTGTTGAGAACACACTTTTAAAGAATCCAGCCACAAACTGTTTTAAATGCAACTGGTTTGGCTGACAAAGTTTCAATCATATCTATGTGCTAATATAATTAGAGCTACGGATGTCAAAAAGTTCCAGTGTTGCACTACATTAAAGGAACTCATTTTCAGGTCCAGCTCGGCTAACTAATGACAGCGTGATGATTCATGGAGTACAGAGTCCAGATACACACTGGCTTTATTGAACAAATAAAAAAGAGAAGCACTGCCTGAGAAATGACACTGTAGAGTCATGCAACACTGACATGTCCAGAGCAACAGTAAACGAGGCATTTGTGGAACATTGTTACATGGCAGCAGACGAAGAAAAAAACAAAACAAAAAACAAGCAGCCCCCACAGAATCATAGTCATCACCTGGTCCAAATGCCCTCTTGGTGACCTTATGCAACCCAACACCAAGCCAGAAACCAAACTGAGTATTACAGTGCAGAAAGGTGCAGCATACTTTAAGAATTTGCTGACTCTGAAAAATATCAGCAAGTTTGGAGAGAAGGTAATCACTAGCCGTAATGTTGTGAACTTAAATGCTTCCATGCCAATATAGCCCATCTCCCCTTCAGCCTTGATGTCCTTCACATCAGCAAAAAAAGCCGTGAGGTCAAGGACAGGCAGCACCTCACCAGGAGGACGACATGTACCGGGATAGTTGACAGGTTAAACCACAAAGGCTGGAAGAGTGATCAAATGACTTGAGGCCTCTTCAATGTGATATTTTAGTGTGTATTTAAGTTATGGAAAGAGACATGCTCTTAATTTGATGGGAAAGGCAGAATTAATAAGAGTTGATCTTAATTGGACTCAGTTATACCCAGTGCTACCACCATGATGTCAGCACTGGAGAGAGGTCATTTTTCATGATCTCACTTTTCCAAGAAGTTCAAGAGCCCATTTCACAGAAACTCTTGACAGTAGTGCAATATCAACTGACTACAGTAATTTAGGTCACCTTTGTGTGCTTCCAGTACTTTATGTTGAGAGGGACTAAATAAAAGATGTGGAAAAAAAAAAGGAGCTCTGCAGCTCCTGAATAAGCTTGAGAACACCTTAATCCTGACACACTAGCCATGCAAGAGATACAGCTCTGGTGAACATTTGATGTTTCCACCCAGTTTTTAATCCAGTGGATGAAATGTCTGATTAATCCTTTAGCAATCCTTACAAATGACATGCATCAGTGACTATTAAGGATTCTGTTATTTAAACACATGGTAGCATTTAATTCATAGCACAGCCTCTTCAAGCTGCAAATGTCACAGGAGGATGAAGGCCCACATCCTGAACACACAGTAGGCACAACAATTAAAATCCAGATACATTACCCAGGCTGAGGTCGTACACAGGTAATCAGTAAAGAAATTCAGCAAAGTGCAGGCAAAAGGCAATCTCCAGAAATCAAGAAAAATGTCATAAGCAGAAGTACAACAAGAAGCACAAGAGAATCGACAGCAGCATGAAAATCACCAAAAAAGCTTCAGTGCAAGTAGAACAAGACAATCTGTGAGAGGTGAACAACTGGGGGTATGTATACTAAAGATACCGATAACTAATTAAATACAGGTGTGACACAAAAAAGGCTGGTAGTACAGGTAACTAACAAAGACTAAAAATAAAAACAGGAAGTAACTAAACAGAAACCCAACATTGTGAGAGTGACTTCTTAAGTCTTCTTAGATTTTCTGGAAATTAACATATAGTATAATTCAATAAGATTTCAATTTAAATAAATAAATAAATAAATAAATAAAATCCCTACTCAGTGGTAGCTGACTGGTTGCTTATAAAAATCTCTTGAAGGAAATGGATTCAAAGAAAGTAAGTAAACCAAATACTAAAGATGGCACAGGGAACACAAACAAGGAATAGGAGGAAAAATACTGTGTCAAAGGCACAGTATCAACACAGGTAAGCAAACACACTGGTGGACAGCACCCAAGGAGAAGGGCCGGACTTTATTTACATAAAGATCTAATTAAACACATGGGTTAAAGTAATGGGTTTGCAGGAAACCCTGGGTATGCTCATTTTCCTAAGGGTTAGCACAAGCCAGCAAGAAGTGGTGATAAGCAACGAGGGCGGAGCACATGGCTTAAATGGAGGAGAAACACAGCATGGATCTGTAAGAGCAATCCACATTTATAGTGTCATTAATCGTGGAACTAACGATGCCACAGAGACAGAAAACAATATGAGCAATCACTTGCTACCATTAAGCAGATAAACTGACTTCAGAAATCAATTTAAGATGGAACTGTTGCCTGGCATCATCAATTATCTTATGTGTGTCATATGGTCAAGGAAGCGCTTTTGCCGCTTGGACTGAGCGGAGCATCTGGTTTATGTGCTGGGTGACATGCCGTTTAAATGCTGTGCAGACACACAAAAGGCGTACACTGGTGTAGTAATGGTGCAAATCACCAGTGGTGGGAAGGACATAGAGAGGAGAAGTAAAACCAACACAGGATACACAGAAAGTAAGTGATGCTTTGAAACAGGAAACAACATGAACAATAACCTAAACTTAAAACCTGACACCACAAATCTTTTACCATGCAACAACTGAGCTGCTGCTCAAACATCTAAAGAAAAAAGCACTAGATCTTTGAGGCCATGTGTACTGATGCTTGTCTGAGTATTTAAAGCCCATTGGTTTTGAGTTATTTCATTTCCTCATGAATGAAATGACGAAGACCTGAAACTTTGTTGCACACTTGGACACAGAAACTTCCAGGCGTGCAGAGTTTGGAATAACTCTGTTTACGTGTCTGTAATGAAAACACAGAAACACAAACATATCAGTAAAACGTGGACTAAACGACACACATCATAAGATATCACGTTACTTTAGAACCTGTTTAAAAAAAACAAAACTAAAACATCTGTTTACACTACATTCTTATAAATGCACTCACACAGCTTGGTGGTTATGCTCCTGTTTTCCTTATTAACAAATTGCTAGATGGAGCTCTGTTTGACCTGACATGTTCATGTTATTTGACCTGGAAAACTCTGACATAAGCACTGCATTTATGTCCATGATAGTACATTACTCTAACACATTCATTATACATCTTTGACACTGTGTTTATACATCCTTTCACTGCTTTTGCTCCTACTTTTGCTGCACTCTGCAGGTTGTCCACTCACTAAACGAGACAGCCCCCTGTGTCCTACTCAAAGCTGCCCCAAGTGGCTGTATGAGCTTCACACATGGAAATCATAATTAACCTGCAAATGAGCTCAGTATATTTACCCCTCAAAATGTTGTTCTGCACTTGTTACAAGTGAAAAAGCCAGTGAAGCCACTTTACCAGTCAGTACATTACATGCAGGGTTTTATAACCTCTAATGGTGGATACTGGCACTTAAAAAGTGAATGAAGCTGTTTGTTAAAATTATTTGACCTGTGCGTGCTGTCTGCTGTACATACTGACCTTTAAAAAGGTTTTACTGAAACATTTATGGCGCTGTTTGTCAGGAAAGGGAAAGCACTGGGATAACGGTAAACGGTTTTCAGATGAAAGGGACTCACCCCAAGAAGCAGTGAAGTCAAACACTTTCAGTCAGGGATTTTTTTTTTCAGTTTTCTTAAAATTTCACATCTGCTAAGAAAGGAAACTGAAATTACAGTAAATGTGTGAATGTGTTTCCTTAGTGCTGCACTTCCTTTCTTTGTCTTTAGTGTTCCTGTAAGCTCAACTGAAGCTTGAAATGAGCTAATCAGAGTGTGAAGACCTTTTCTGTTGTCCGATTTGTGACTCAAATTAATACATTATTTATTTTTGCTTAATTTCTTTAATTTCTTGCTTTTGATGTTATATTTTTATCCAAGAATTAATATTTCTGTAATCCCAGAGCCCCCTTTATTTTCCTTCTCATGAAATTCTATCCTTCATATCTGCATATTTTACTGTACTCGGATATATTTGATGTATTGTATTTGATATATTCCTGAGCTTGTACCATTTGATCAAAATTCTTAGCTTGAGGACGCGGCCAAATTTCAATCTTAAAATCAGATTTTTTTCCACCATATCCCTCTGTGACATTGCTACTCCCAAATTCAGATGGAGACAGAGTTGTAGTTTATTTCGTGGTGGATAAAATTCAACAGCTCATTGTATCTTAGTTACTGGTCATGCTGAATAATACACAAACCTTCCTCTACCAGGAAAAACAGTCCCAATGAAATCTGCCATTAAAAACAAATAAACAAACAAACAAAAATCTGACTGATCTTCTCTTCATGTTTGTCTCCCTGAGCACCTCTGGACCATTTCCAGGCCTGCTGCTGTTTTTAGATCACTACCTGGAAGTCCACTTCGGACCACTTGAACGATGCCCATCTGCTATTTTGCAATGGACCTCAAACTTGCAAAGAAAGCAATCATAAACTTCTGTATCAAACTAGCTCATCTTTCATGTTGAACATGATCACTGGTGGTGAGAGATGGGTCTCCATCTACAAACCAGAGACCAACCTGGAGTGTCTTGTCATGGTCCCACAGTGCCTCGCCTCTCCCTCTCTCTATCCCTCGTGGGTTTGTGTGTGTGAGTGGCAGGCTCACCTCACCTCACCTCACCTCACCTCACCTGCTCCTCCTGAATCACAGGCTGGCACACGTGTTTTCCATCACTCCCTTTACCTGCACACAATACAGCTGCCTCTCCAAGCATTTGTTGCCAGATCATTACAGCTATCAAAGTGGTAACAAGTCTAGCCTTGGAAAAATTATCTGTATAAATTATTTACCTGTTCTCTCTGTCTGCCTCAGATTCCCGCTGTTGTTCCAGCCTGCTTTACCTTGAACATGGAATAAAACATTACCTGCAGGAAACATCTGTTTGGAAGGATACTCACCTGCCTGCCCGCTCTCTCCACCTCTCCTTAGTTGTACTGCTCATCCCTGTGTTAATAAACATGTGAAACTGGTGATCTGTCTTAGCATCTGCTTTTGGGTCCTCAGATTTATCCTTGATCATGACATCTCTAGCAGAAAAATCTGGAGTGTCTGAACTCGAAGGCATTGCTTCAAGTCAAGAGTGTGACTCAGAACTTGCTCGTCGTTTAGTTTTTGACATTCACTGGATTGTCCCCAAAGGTCACTGGGGAGTTTAACTGTTGCATTTTTAAGTGCGTATGGGAAGAAAGTTCTGTGAAAACAACCTTAATTAGGGTACATGCCATTGTGCTACACAGTGGATTGACAATGCATGAGTTTTTTGGCCACACCAGCATGATCTGGCCCTACCTTCTTTGACTCTCTGCAACATTGTTCAAGTTCAAGTTGAAGCATTTTAACTCAGTAGAAGAGAACCATCTGGTTCCAGGGTGCAATCCAAAAGTAGCAGGATTTCTGGGATAACACAAGGAGGTGACTTTGAAAGGATGTTTGGCCGAATTTATATCATTGCTTGCTTTATTCTCAACTTTATTATACAAGGAATTCTGCAGCTCAAAGTAAAACCCCATTAACCTTCAGAGAATGAGGCATCATTCAGACATTCAGCTTATGTAAATAAAATCAAAACTAATTACAACAGGAAATATAGTTCTTGATCATTTAAAGGGCCTTAAATGATGAAGGTTAAATCAATTTAAAACTACAAAGAACAACAACTCATCTGATAATCTAATAATAGTGTTTCTGATGGTCAGTGAATACATGATGACACAAACCAGGCACCATAGACATACTGTATGTAACTGGTTAATAAAGGTCAGGCTTGCATCAGACCAGAGTTTATGGCTCGGCCAGCGACACACAGCGAGGAGCCAGGCGGTCTAATCAGAGCAGGAACCGAAGGTTGTGTTTTAGAGATTAGAGAAAGAGATGAGAAGAGTAGCATGGCCGGACCACAGCAGGAAACGCTGCTGGAGCAACATCAAGGTTTCTTTTGTCAAGAGTCACAAACACAACAGAGCTGCAGGCAAATACTGAGTGCACATGTACACACACACACACGCACACACACTTACAGGCGGACTTCAGTCCTCTATGCAGATATGCACATCTGTGCTCACACACACACACACACACACACGCACACACACACACACACACACTCAATACATTTGTACACAAACGACTTCAAATTTGAACTCTACCTCTAATGGCCAACTTCCTCTGCAATGAGGTGCTCTCTGACTCTTATCAGGGTTTATCTGGGTGTGTCTAAACAGTATCTGTAACAGACAATCAAATTCTAACTTCATGTTCACAGAATCAGTTCCCACAGAACATCCTGGAAAGATATTGTTGTGTTTTTTGTTGATAATAAGCAGCTGCCAGTGGTGTTTTTTACATAAGAATGTACATGATGCTCTAAAGTTTAGTAAACTTCCAAATGAATACAGTAATTTACATGCCTTTACATGCCAGTGTGTATTTTCTAGAAGCTTTGATGCTCGTCATTCTGCATTCACAACATAAGAACATATTTTGTACATGTATGGTGTTTGATTTTCCAAAATTAACAGCAAAGCCACAGAAAACTCATTCTTTTGAGAGGTTGGTGCTGTTAAAACATACATAAAAGCACATTAAACATAACCTCTTTATAATGAGATTCCCAGGGACTGTACAAAGCTGGACATAGCCAATCTGTGTTATGACCAATGCCATCTTCTTTTTTTGAGCTAGAGGAGACAAGAGGGTGGAGTGCTAACTTGTGATCTACTGCTAAGTAACAATTTGGAGCACAGGACTTCTTGGGTAGATTATTAGCAAAATTAACCACACGGCAAGCCATGTTACTTGTCAGATAATTGCTTAAAACTGCTCCAAAAGGAACCAACACCACAAATATGGTCAGCTGGTTCATTAGCTGAGGTGACATAGAAGCCTATTTTGTACTTACCTTCACTCAAAGTGGCCACAGCTACTAATAAAGATAATGTTAATAAAGTTTAAAAGGGTGAGCCAGATACAGACACATTTTATAACAGGCTGTAAACATGTTTATTTCTGCTGTAAAGTTGCACATCTTAACATGGCAGTGATGTTAAGGACTGACTCGCTGTTGGAGCCAGCCTCAAGTGACCATCAGGGGAACTGCACTTTTTATCACTTCAGTGTTGGATTCATTTTTAAGCAACTTGTTACAAGGGATCATAGAGACTGGACACTCACTGTAGCTGCTACAGCTGAAGTCAAATAAATAACCCTGCAACTACAGCCTTTTTTGACAACAGTGGAGTTTCATAGCAAAGAGGAATAAAATATAGTATATCAGGCTTTGGTTATTGAGACAGCATTCATCAATTCTCTGCCGCATATCTGGGTCCAGGTCGTTGGGGCAGCAGTCTAAGCAGAGACACTCAGACCTCCCTCTCCCCAGCCACTTCCCCCAGCTCTTCCGGGAGGGACACCGAGGCGTTCCCAAACCAGCTGAGAGATGTGTGTCCTGGATCTGCCCCTGGCCCTCCTCCCAGTACTGAGACAGCAGTGTCACAATTTCCCGAGGAAGAAGACTGAAATGCAGGACTACAAAGGCAGGGCTAAAACCAAAATCCGAAACTTTAATGAACTAGCTTGAGATAGAACATAGGTCATAGGTCAGTGTGGCAAACAAATACAGACAAGGAGAAGCCAAAAATCAAAGATAATAGTGGAACTGCAGTTTTTGGACCATATATGTATATATATGTATATATATATATATATGTATATATATATATATATATATACGTATATATATGTATATACGTATATATATGTATATACGTGTATATATGTATATATATATATATATATATATGTGTATATGTATATATATATATATATATATATATATATATATATATATATATATATATGTATATATATATATATATATATATATATATATGTATATATATATATATATGTGTATATATGTATATATATATATATATATATATATATATATATATATGTATGTATATATATATATATATATATATATGTATGTGTATATA
>VUQI01030371.1:0-15325 GCA_015106735.1 Paratilapia polleni | reverse complement strand
CTAGATCTCATTCTGTTTTTTTTTTTTTTGTTTGTTTTTTTGTTTTTTTCCTTTGAAAGAATCTAAAGTTCTAAATAAGTATAACTCAATTACATACCTTACACGTTATATGATCAAAATAAGGTGAGCAGCAGAAGAAATGAAGCGTTGAATGATATTAATCTGAGATGATGAGCAGCTCAAACTGACTTTTGAGGCTAACGACATTTTTGAAAGAGCTCCCACAATGTGACAGTTTTCTCTTAAATGTTGCTCTTCTCTCTGTCCAGGCAACAGAGAGGATGAAGCTAGTTGATGTATTAGGAGCAAAGCAGTTCACAGATGGCGAACGCATCATCACACAGGTGAGACCTGCATATAGGACATGTGGCTTCAAGTTGCAGTGTTTGGGGTCTTTTCATTCATACGGAGCAGTGTATTTATAACTGTGTGTTTTCTTTCTTCTCAGGGAGACAAAGCTGACTGCTTCTACATTGTAGAATCTGGGGAGGTCAAGATCATGATGAAGAGTAAAGTAAGATCCTCACCTTCCTCAAATGAATGTAGTTCACTGTGCATGTCTAAAAGGCAGAAAACATACAACCACTCTCTGATTCTGATGGATATTTCAAAATTGTTTCACTGGTTCAGTTATATACAGTAATACAAAAGCCTGATTATATTCTTCAACCAGGTTTTTTTCTGTACAGCACAATGGCAACCCACACGCCTCATTAAAATCCACCACAATACAAAAAGTGTTTCCTGTATTTGCCTAGCAACTGTGTGAATAACAATCGTCTGCTCAGCTCGCCGAGTGCCTCTTGCTTGGGGGTTGAGGTACTCACTGGTTCCTAACCTTTAATCTCGTTCCCTTTTCTCCTCCCTCGTTTCCTGCAGACGAAGGCGGACCACGCAGACAATGCGGAGGTGGAGCTAACGCGCTGTACCAGGGGTCAGTACTTCGGGGAGCTGGCCTTGGTCACTAACAAGCCCCGGGCTGCCTCAGCCTACGCAGTGGGAGATGTCAAGTGTTTGGGTAAGACAAAATACACTTGGACATCACTGCTAATCCTGCTACTACAAGAGAAGTGATAATGAACTTAGATGTGTGTATATAAGGTGACTTTATTTCAACATTAGATCTCCACCAATGTAACCCTAGTATATGGTTAAACTTCATAAAAAAAATTAAAATCAGATAATAAGCAGTATTTAAACCACTCAAACCTTCAACAGGCCTGTGGTTTTCATTTTCCAGTAATTGAACTGTTAAAAGCACTTTGCCCCGAGATATCAAGTGGCATTTGAATTTTGATTAATTCACGATTTGGCTGTTCATCACTTCTTTTTTTTTTTTTTTTTTTTTTTTTTTTTTTTTTTTTTTTTTTTTTTTTGATGAGTTTGTGTCAGAAGTGCCTTGCCTTGTCAAAGAACTGCCGCAGGGCCTTGTGGCACTTCCTCTTGTTGCAGACTTCAGCTGTGGAGACCCGGCTGGTGCAGGGGCTAATGTAGGCCGAGCGGTACTTCTTACATGTGTCATTCAGGTTGCAGGCCTTAGCAGCATTGAGACAGTTATTCTCTCTGGCCACTGCAGGCTCACCTAATGACATGAGGAGGAGAGTAGGCATTGGGGAGAGGATGAGAATAAGGGGGGAGAAAAGAAGAAAGGGTGATAATCGTGCAGATCTCATCAAAATTGTGGTGGTAATGCAACCAAGAGATTACTAGATTAGGCAAAAAATGCAGTCGCTTTACAACTTTCATAATTTCATAATGAAAAAGAATAAGAATGTTCTGCATCAAAAACAATCATACAGTGCAACACTTCATTAAATAAAAGTGTATTTAAATAAAAGTGAGTTTACATAATACAACTTGTTTTCTTGAAGACCCCGTGAGGTGGCATGTTTTAGGTCACTGAGTCTTTACCCTATCTCGACACAAAAACTCTTGAAATTTAATTGTGGACCTCGACACAAAAATCTCCCGACAAGGTAAACTTTTATGTTTTTATTTAGAAATTTTAGTCAAATCTCTTGGCCTTCATGAGCCATGGATGCTGCTACATTTTCATGGAGATAAAAGCGCAAGAGATGTGGCCGAAAGCTTCAAGAAAAGTTAGTAAACCTTGTGAACACTTTTTTTGTTTGTTTTGTTCAAAAATATCCACATTTTTGTCTGGTGTAACTATTCACCAAATTTAATTTGAAAACAGTTTGCAGCTTATTCTGAATGACATAAATAAATAAACAGAAACAGATATGCTGGTCCAAATGTGGCCTTTTTAACTTGTTCTGAGTAACATTTTAATTCACTGAAAGTGTATAAATGAGAGGTAATTTCCCACTGTGAGCACTTAATAATCTAGCCTTAGGGCCAAATCTATGCTTAAGACACTTCAATTGTCATTTATATCTTTTGAGTCTGTTCTGAGACCTCCTTTCATGGGTGTACATGGAGAGAGCAGCGGCAGCAGGAATTCCAGAAGAGAGCAGACCAGGGATCGATGACTGACACAGTTTAGGTCAGAAACTTAATGAAGAGAAGGGATTGGAGGTGGGTTACAAAGTGGCTTGCAAATAAGCAGGCTAAAGCATCTTAAAAAAATGTGCCCTATAGTATTTTTTCCAATCACAGAAGGGTATCAGCTGAGCCACCAGCACTGAGATCAGCTATTCTGCCTGGCATTTGGACATCAGATGTTATTCCACTGTCTGTATTAGCCTAAAAATGCAGTATCAAATGAGCTTTACACAACACACAAAGAATATACCTACTTATCATTACAAAACCAAAGCAAAGAGAGAAGTAAATGAGAAGTAAACGAGAAGTAACGAAATGAGGAGACAATTGACAATGGAAAAAGCAGAGGGCCAGCAGCCTAATGATCTTATCTCAATAGAAGCACCTAACCCCAGCAACACAGCAATGCATTCTGTATGAGTATGTGTGTCAGCTGATATCAGTGTTTGTATTTATGTCCGTGAAAGTGTATGTGTGTATATGTTTATGCTAACTCAACACAAGACCCCACTTGGAATCTCACTTTCTGTTTAGCCTTTATCAAACAGGTGCCTTCATCTCCATGGCCCTGTGGGCTAACAGACATGCATTTGTGTGTGTATATAGTAGAGCTCCAGTACTTGTCACAGCCTCCAATGCAGTGTGTTGGCTGTCTGTCAGCCTGCACTAATTGCCAGGGTTGTCCTTGATCCACCATTAATTAACATTGTGATTTACACCCTCCCCAAGTTTTCTTTTGGTTAAAAAAATTTGAGCAAAAAATTGCATTTTTTTTTCTCTTTAACAAGCAGCAATTAAAACGGGTGAAGCCCAGAGTGACAAACATACAGATGCAGGGGGGTGGCAGCCAGCAGAGGCGTATGGCAGGAACTCTGTTAGCAAGTCGACAAACCGATCGGCTGATGGAGCGTTGTGTTGTCCTGAGCAAACTGTGTTAATGAGATTCAACACATCAAGGCAAGGGAGGAGAGAAAAGAGGGGGGAAGATAAAAGGGACCCAGAGACATGAGGGGATATGAGCTGATGGTCCGGTGAGATATTAATTGGCGACATGGTGCTGTTTGCTTTACTACAGAGGAGGAGATCCTCAAGATGAATGCTTCCCAAAACCTCCAGCAGCCTCAGAGGAAAGCCAGTGCTGACTCACTCATTGCCAGTTTGTACTATTACTTTCCTTTCATGCCTTCACCTTACTTTCACCTTTTTCTTCCAATGTGAAAAAAACAAACAAAAAAACCCCCAAAACAAAACAATAAAACATGCACCTCTTCCCTTCACCACTTTCTGTCCTCCCTGTTTGTCCTGCCTCTTTTATTCCACAACTCCCTTTATCACTTCATAGGCTCATTTAGTAGTCTTGTTTTCAAAAGAAAAGAGTCCCCATTAGGCTAAATTATATCTTATGTAACTATGTCAGTACACAATATTTACACATACACAAACGTGTAAATAAAGTATTAATTACACTGTATGCAATTGCATTTTTGGCTTTGTTTTTAATGTTTCTGAACATCTTATATTGAAATGAAGTTTGAATTCCTTTTTAAAGCTATGACTTACTCTTATAAATGACTATATGCATAAAGGTCAAACTGTGAATAGTGTCATCCTATGTCATCCTAAATGCGTGTATAAGCCTCTTATTTTCTGTATATTCTATGTTTAAGATTTGTTATGTCTGAAAGGTGATTTATGTTGTAATCATAAAACTGACCTAAGGATCATACGGTTATTATGACATGCAGTAACATGGAAGAAGACATTGTCACATGCAGGTGTCTCTTTTAGTTGTTTAAGATACAGAGCATTGATCAGTAAAATTTGGATGGAAGATTAGACACACCATGTCAGTTGGAGACAGTACATAAGAAGAACTCAAAGAATCACATGTATTAAATGTTCAGGTATATTTCTTCGAAAATTCAGTCATTCTGACTAGAAATTATGCAAAATATATATAACAATAAATAATAACAATAACTAAACTGTATCTTTATACACCCAAATGCCAAAACTGAGAATCTTATACACCCTGTTTCACCCACAGTTTGTTTATTATATTCAACATTTTGGCATCACATAGTTTCTGTATATTTACAAAGATGCTTAATAGAAATGAAATCCCAGGACCACAAGAAATAGATCTATTATAACACTATACCTTCATCCAGGTTAGTTTGCAGTTTTACTTAAGATAAAAAGAATATCCCACACTACTATGTCTGCAAAAAAGTCTCCATCAATTCAAAACCCTATAGACACCATCACTGCTGCTCCATGTTTATATCAAATCCTTATCTATGCCTTAAACTGCCCCTGTCCCACCCCCCCAATTCTACTCCAGTTTAGCATGCTTTGACAATCAGACACATGAACCTGATACTTTTTTTTCCTTTCAGCTGCTCAGACCAACTGCCTGACTCTCATCTGTCAAATCTGTAGCTCTCCCATGTGCTGCTTTAAGAGGTTTGATTTTTCATGTGTTTATGCTCGACTCTATAAGTACAAGCGGATGTAATCGAAAGAAACTGATTCATAAAGCGTCCACATATTATTTTAGAAAGCCTTTTGGGTTACGGGGTTCAGGAGGCTTGATCTAAACTGATGCAAAACTAAAATTAAAAATAAAAAGAATCACTTGTTCTCTAATTAGATTCATAACTGATTTTCCAAAGTGTTCTGGTCAAAATCGCAGAGCTGTTAATGTGAAGGAGCCAGCATTTCCTGAAGGAAAAACAGTAAGGGTAAAAAAAAGGGGGGGAAATGTTGAAGTTACTGAGCCACAGCTTTAGCTTGTGTTGTAGGATTAGTACATATCAAGACTTTTGAAGACCCTTTGAGGTTGAAGCCAGCTAGCATTTTAAACCATTATGCCTACCTTAATAAAGACTTTTAATGTACTTTGGATCCTTACTCTGGCTGAGTGCCTGAATCGTATTTTAATTTTTGTTAGCATTTAGCTTCAAAAGTACTAGAGGTATTCATGGACTATATATATGCACAGCTGACTGAAGCCTTTCCCTCTGCTTTCTTCTTTCTTTACATCAGATATATTACTTTTGCTCTGACATCTCTCATCTGAGCCTACATCAGTTTAACAAATGCCATAACAGCAGCACATGATTGACAGTCCCATGGACTCTTCTTCTCCCTGACTGGATGAGCACACTATTCACTGCTCTGCCATCAGTCGTCTGATTTTCAGACCGTAAAAATATGGCACCTGTTCAGACAGCATCAAATTTCTGCCTAACTATTCCCTCAGATGAGTTTGTGAATACATCTGAGCCAAGAAATAGGTCATGCACTTGTAAAATCAGTCTTTGTTTTACATCTGTTAAACCGTGTTTAATTGTTTGTTGACAGGCAGTTTCAAGTTGCAGTGCAGTATGTCATCATCTAAACACTTGTTAGTGAAATCTGAACTCACCTGATGTGCTCTGGATTTGTGAGACTTAAATTTGTCTCCAGAGTGACAACGCTGGATAGTTCTAAAGTACTTTAGATGTTTAGACCTTATATCAATTAGTAAGGTGTTTGATTGGTTCCAAATACATTTTGAAGCAGGACAACCTTCTAACATAGACAGGTTTTTCCTGGCTCAAAGAGGACCTTTGAGAGTTGAATGGGCAAATAATCTGGTCTGCATATAGTTAAGGCAAAGAATCTGTGTTATTTCAGTCATGACTAATATAGCTGGGAGAGGGCAGCTTTTTTATTTCCATCTGCAGTAATTTATATTTGGTGGCATGGTTCTGTTCTGTGTCCTCCCCACCCTTTCTTGTACATACATGGAAAGCCGGAGGCAACAGCAAGATGCCCATACAGAACAGAGCTGGCATGAGTCACAGCCAATTTGACAGTGATTAAGTCAAATACAGAAGGTGGGTTGCAAAGCAGCTTGCAGAGGTGCTGCAACTGTGGGCAGGCTAAACCAGCATAAACAGCATGCCCTATATGAGATTTGCCAGTTGTATGTGTAGTAGGGCTGTGCAGCTAATCAAATTTTAACTTCACTTTCAGTTTTGGCTTCTACCAAAACTAAAATAAGATAATTTAAATAAAATGATTGTTAAATGCCCCCATATTGCCTTGCCTTTCTTTTACTTTCATTCATACGTATTTATTTAGTTTATTCAGTTAAATTATTCCACAATTTTTCCATAGTCTGTTACCATAACTGAGCAGCCCTAGGGTCTACCAGGGTCATAAATTTCTTCTATGCAGAAAAAAAACCCTGCAACCAACTAGAACAACAGAGACCTTATCTAAACATTGTGAAATCTGTCTCTGATTACAGAGACAAAAGACAATGCAACTTCTCCTAAATGATAACAATGGAAAAAGTTTCATGGAAACAAACTCACTGAGTTGCTCCTCAGTCATCAGTGGTGCTCTGACAAATAGCCACAGCATCATAGCTTTACCCCAAGGACCCATTAGTACTATTACAAAGTGGAAGTGTATGTGGTGTGTGCGTGAATCAGCTTTTTGAAAATATATGCCCTTCCTGCATAAATCTGCACACATCCTTGAGTCTGAATATGTCTGTTTCCCCCTCACAAATATGCACAAAAACATGCTTGCAGTATTTTGCCTATACCCTACTGCGCCCCTAGTTCCAGCAAATACATCTAATGAACTCCCTTTGCACTCCTGGCAGATGGCATTGTCTCTCCAGAACACAGACACATACACAAACACACTGTGTGCTATGACAGGGCCCACACAGGGTTGGGGCCGGGGCCATCTGGAGGCCTGGTAGGGGGAACGCGGCCCCCCCAGTGGCTCATGTTTCCGATTCAGCCTCAAATTGATTATCATGTCGCCTGTTTCCTCCAGTCCCGCTGCCACCCTACCCACCACCCCCACTGTCTAATTTCAATTACCACGGGACACCACAGGGTCGAATCCTGACCTCATCCACCTCTGTACTCCCCCATGCACCACTTCTTCAGTTCCTCCTCTCATCTTTTTCTTTCTTCTCCTTCCCTCTCAGTCTGTGACTCCTCTGAACCTCCTTTCCTGCTTCCCTTTTCTGCTTCACTCTCTGTGCTCCTCTTTCATGTCTTTATCCATGCAGTTCTGGATGTATTCCAATCATTACCTCCCTTCCTCTTTCTCCATCATAATCATCCATCTCTAGACTTCTCTCTTGTGGCTCCCATTGCTCTTGTTTTCCGGTGTCTCCTCTCCCCTCTGCCATCTGTCCTTTATTTTGTCTTTGGAGTAAAGTGTAGTCGTTTAATGGCCTTCAGTGGCCTTTGGATGACTTTTAAATTCACAGAATGTGCAGTACCAAAACTCATATCTAGCCTTCCTAAATGGTAAATAATCAAAATTTGAAAATACCTTACTTTTTTCTCTGTGTTTTTCTCTGTCAAGGTTGTACTTTGTCAGGGAAATATTGACTTTTGTGCCATGATTGATATTGATTGCTAAGGAAAACTGTGTAAATGTATGAAGCAAGACAGAAATCCAACTTGTCTTCAACCTCTACTGGTGGAATACATGTTTTTCACTGTCCATGTCATTGATATGAGCATGCCATTGTCCTTGCCTTGAGCCTTGCTATTGTTGCAGTATGTAACTGTCCTTGTTATAGCTGTTTTAAATATAATGACATTCTGTTTTCCCAGCAGTGTTTGTCACTGTCGATTTTACTCCAGTCTGACAGAACATATTACTGCACTTCATCCAGTCATTTGGGGGTCAGCGAGGGGAAACTGGGAGCACTTGACAGGTGTGTTTGTTTCCACTACTCATAGCTCTGCAGCAGTCAGTGGCTCCATGCTGTGCCACTGGGTGACTGCTCATAATTCACAGCCTCTTTGTTTGCTAAGTACAATAAATGCGCAGGGATTTGTCCTGGTGGTGTGGCTGCAAGGGATTAGAGAACAAACACTGTGACACCCAGGGCCAACCTTCATATATAGTGGAAAGTGACAGCTTTAAGACACTACATATGATAGTCTAAAAATGAATATTTAAGGTTTATTTGTATTTTAAATATTTGCTTCAAGGCTCTGCTTTCAAACTGCACTAACTCAGACAATATAAAAATTCCACTTATTTGGTCAGTAGAACATTGTTTTTATTAATGACTGAGCAGACTTTCACCTTTAATTCAAGGGGTTTTGCAAAAAATTTTGCATTAAATGTTTTTATGAATTACAGCCATTTTTATATATAGTCCCTGATTTTTGAACGTCAAAAAAAAATAATAATTGGACAATTGACTGACAAGCAGTTTCATGGCCAGGTGAGGCCTGTTCCCTTGTTATTTCACATGAAGCAGATATAATATCTGAGGCTGATTCAAAATGTTGAATATGTATTTCATAGCATTTCACTGTAATTGTAATTTTAAATATGAGGCCTAAACAGTGCAAGGAAAGAAGGCTATCACTAGGCTGAAAAAACAAAACAAACCTTTCAGAGAGATAGCAAAAACTGTAAGAAGTGGCCAAATCAACAGTCTGGTACGTTCTTAAAAAGAATGAATGCACTGGCCTGCTCAGGAACACCAAAAGGCCTGAAAGATGACAGAAGATAACTAAAGTGGATGATGACAGAATTATTTCCACGGTTAAGAAAAACAACTTCACAACATCTAACCAAAACAAAAACACTTTTGAGGATGTAGGAGTATCATTGTCAAGGTCTAGTCTAATGAATGTAAATGGAGAGGGTTTACAACAAGGTGCAAAGCGCCGGTTACACTCAAGGACAGGAAGGTCAGATTAGATTTTGACAGAAAGCATCTAAAAGAGGCTGCACAGTTCTGAAACAAATCTTTGGATAGATAAGACCAAGATTAACTTGTACCAGAGAAAGGTACGGAGAAGGAGAGAAACACCTCATGATCCAAAGGATACCACATCATCTTTCAATTATGGTGGAGGAAATGTTATGGCATGGGCATGTATGGCTGGAACCAGGTCACTGGTGTTTATTGAGAATGTGGCTGCTGATAGAAGCAGCAGGATGAATTGTGAAGTATACAGGGCTATACTCTCTGCTCAGATTCAGACAAGTGCTGCAAAACTGATCAGACAGAGCTTCACAGTGCAAATGGATAATGACCCAAAACATACTGCAAAAACAACCCGAGTTTCTTAAGGCAAAGAAATGGGATATGTATAAAAATGGCTGTCATTCCTAAACAGTTAATGTAAAATTTTTGTAAAACCCCCCAATTAAAGCTACAAGTCTGCTCTTCTATCACATATTGTCTGATGTAAAATCCACTGTGGTAGTGCACAGAGGCAAAAGTACAAAAATTGCATCTTTGTCCAACAAATTATGGACCTAACAGTATGTCTGAGGCAATTAGCCATTTCTGGGTCCATATGCTCCTTTAGTTTCCAAAAGCAAACAAACACTAAGGACCATTGAAGTTTGAAATTGATACAAATTATTTTGACTCCTATGTAGAATAGTGATGACGGTAAACTAGCTAGTAATATGACATCTGAAAATTATTTTCCATATAATGTCTAAGGTTTAAAAAAAAAAAGAGCCTATATGAGACAAGAATAAGCAATGTATTTTAGAAGTTTTAGGATAAGGGGTCAATTGTTCTAAATAAAAGTACACATTGTGGGGTCATCAGTGAGGTACAGCATTTGCAAGTGCCTGATTGGCAGAGATGAGTCCCATGATATGAAGACCCCAAAACACATAAAACTGCAGCCAAGAGAGTATCTGAGATGACCCCATCCACAAAACATGAATTGTAATACACCGAGTATGTTGCTATGTTTGAACTATTTTACTACCAAAAAAATTCTGATCCTGAGCTTGGTTTCAATACCAAAATCTTAGTTGCCCTGACAGTGATTCAACTTTTAAGTTTGGGTGTAGTCTACACTGCAGGTTTTTAAAAAAGCTTAAAGGCAAGTTATACTTGAAAAGTACTAATAAAAGCTCTAGAGATAAAATTACATCTGAATAGATTTTTTAGGACTCACGTCTATGCAAAAAACAAGGGACACAGCACTAAAGCAAACTGAAAAGACAAGAGCCTCAGTAAACACAGTAGATGCTTGGATCTGAAAATGGGTCGGAAGTTACCAGTTAACAAGCAGATATGCATGATTTTGATCTGTTACCTGTCATAGGTCTTGATTTGAAAATATGATGTTCACGTTTTATTTCCCCTTAGAATTTTTCCCAATTGTAAACTCAATTTGTTCTGTGCTTGTCTTGATTATTCATTGTCTAAATTATTTTCCTTGCACCTCCTTCCCACTTTGAGAAATTACCTCACAGTCAGATTCAATAGAAAAATCTAACATAATAAACGAGGCCTGAGGTCTCTTCTCTGGGAATCTGCTCTCTCCCTCTCTCTGTTGATTATCAGTTGTGAGTTACACTGCCATCTGCTTTAATGGGCTCCACGCTTGAAAGTGCAAGACAAGCAGAAATGGGGAGAGTGGAGTGGTGAAGAAGAAACCTCAAGGTTTACTCATTTTTCTTGGCCTCTTTCTATTTTTCTTTCTTTTCTAAACTATGTACCTCATTCTTTTTTCAGTGCTTTTGTGAATTCTCTGTTGGCTTTTTTTTTACCTCCCTTTCGCCTTCTTTCAGTGTGGTTAATAATCTCACTCTTCCTCCAAACACTGTCCCAGTGCAATAAAGCCACATGGCACTTGGTGCAGCAAATACCATAACTCACAGTTCCTAGTAATTGATCCCTGTAGTGCAACAGTCTCTTTCTCTTTTCCCTTTCATTCCCACCCTTCCATCTATATCTTTTCCTTCCCACCTCTTGTCATCTCTTTCCCCCTTTCCCCCTCCAGTTTCATCAAATGTATTGAGCCCAGTCCAATATAAATCTGCCAAAGACAATTATTTCTGTGTCTTCCATTAGCTACTTTCTGTTTTCATTCTCCCAAAATCACATTGCATTGCAGTGTTATACTTTTCCCTCCGCCAACAAATCCCTTCACCTCATTTCATCCATCCTGCTTTGCTAAAATTACAAGCCAGGTACTGACAGGAGTGCTTACCTGATTACATAAACTGCTTTCAGACCCTCATCAGGTCTTCCAATTTCATACATGAAACTTATTTTCTTGCCCAAAATTTTGCCTTTGGTCCAAATTTGTCTTCCTCAAACCTGGGATTTTGAGAGCTGGAACTGATAGAGGAGAAGTAGTACAACCCTTTGGCAAATGGTGTATGCTGGCTAGAAAAAGTTTCCCGCCTCTCAGCTTTATGTTAGCCCTATATCCCAGCCAAAACTTATTTCCTTTTGAACCCCCCGGTCTACTTTGCAATATCAATAAGCTATTAGAAGTATGCCTCTCATGGTTGAGTAGTTACCTTCAACACTTCTGGAGTTAGATGTTCCCTGGCATGGCTGGAATCCTAGCCAAGTTTTACTCCTTTGATTCTGCTACTCTGAATTCGTCGCAGCTTTCAAACCAAAGATAAGTGCTAAAATACGAATTGTTGCTGTTTTCTTTTTTTTTTTTTTAAAGGTTTTGCTCTCAAATAACTTCTTAATGGCAGTTTTATATAATTGGCTTTGGCGCTTAACATTTTATAAAGCATGACAGGGAATATTTAAATTTAATGAGTGAACAGAGTTTTAGCAAGTGAGCTACCCAGCTACAGAGCACGTTAGTGGGCTAACTATCAAATAGTTTTTAGCCAGTGCAAGACTCTGTTTACCTGGCATGTGTGGCTCATTACTGCACATGTACAGTAGTTTCTTACAATAGAGGCTGTGCTCTTAATACACTCTGGGATGTATTAAAAAAAAACTCAGTAAACTGAATAAGCTTACCTTGCTTGCCTGTTAGCTTGTTTGCTATGGTGGGTTAGGCTTCGGGATTCTGAGAGAACAATGTGTTATCAAACTGCCATTAAATTCTCTCAGTCCTACTGTGATGTGAGAGCAGAAACTGATAACAAAGAGCCAATAAAACAGTCATGTTTTTAGGACAAAAGCATGACAAGCTCTCGTGTATGCAGTGTTTGAACCAGAAGCACTGCAGCACGTTCAACGAACCAAAACTGTGTGAGAGAGGAAGAAAAAAAACGTGAGAAAGCAAAAGAAAAGGGGAGTGGGAGGAAGAGCGAGAGAGAATCGCCTTGGCTCTCCACAGTGATGAATCTCCAGCGAGGCCTGTTTCATAACCCGTCTGCCAGTGTGGAGATCAGCCGGTAAGAGCAGGCCCTGTGGGGCTGCAGCAGAAATATATGGCTCTTTAATAATCTCCACAAACACACTCCAGTACAGTATTGTACAGTAAACCGCCCCCACACAGCCCCCGTCCCGGTCCAAGCCCCTGAACACTTTCTGCACTCTTACACCCTCCTACTGAAAGCCTGTGACCACAAGTCATCTAAAGCAAAAACTACATTTACTGTCATAGATATTTTTATGCATAGATTTTCCAAGTTACAGCTTCCTTTATGTGACAGTTTATAAAGTGCCATAAAGACACCACTATCAAACTTAACATTTTAAGTGGAAATAAGTTTTTTTAATGCTCAAATTAGATCATCAGTGCTGAAAATTGCTTGGCTGAAACACCACATTCACTTCTTTAGTACACTTGCGCCCAGATACAGGTGCTTCTGGCATAAAGTCTGATGCTTTATATGTCAGCAGGTGGTCAAAGCTAAAATGGTATAATTTGCAAGGTCATTCACTCTCATTAACCATCTCATGTATTTTTAGTTCCGACACAAAAAGTGTACTTAATGGGAACCTTAAAAAACACTTCATAATGAATCAGCACATATATTGATAATCAGAGAGCTTTGCTGATTCTTATACCTGGTTACGAATCTGCAAGTGGAGGGGTCAAGTGGCTGTTTGTGCTGGTTTGTTCCAGAAATTTTGGTACAAACACAGTGTATCTTAAAGTGTAAAGTGTATCTTATGTCTCCCCTCAGATTCCTCCTGGGAATACAGCCATCTATTGTTATCTGTTTTTTGTTCTATGTATTCACTCGCTTCTTTTTGCATATTTTTTTTTGCTTAAGTTGTTAAGCAAGGTAAAAAAAAAAGGCACAAAAGAAATTTGAATTAGTCTAATTTTTTTGGAAGAGTTTGGGGTCTACCAAATTTTGCAGGTATTACCTTTCACTCTCTAAACAAGAATAATCCCAGTACCCACATCTGTTTGTCTGTTTGGTCCTGCAATACAGCTGTTACTCTGCCTGTCATCATGTCACCGTTAAGACTACTGCTACTGCTACTGACCACAAACTGTACTACAAACAATACTACTAACTCGCTTATTCTCAGTGCACTAGATCCAAGCCATTATCTTGATGCCAGGCTTTGTGGCTTCTAGCTCAGTACCATAAAGCTAATGCATCATCACCCCACCTTACCCCCACTGCCACCCTCATATCTGGAGAATACCCCTAGCACCCATTTCCTTCTGTTTAATATACCCAGCCATTCGGTCAACACCACCTCCTTCCACTGGTCCCCTGCTCGAATGGCTTGTCCCTGCTCCCCAGCCGCCAATATGTCCCAGCCCTTCTGCCTTTACCGTCCCCAACACGTGGTCCCTCTTTGAACATCAAACAGTCCACTGTAGAGATGGATGTGAACATCTAACAACTGGTGAACCTGTTTACTTCTGTGTGAGTACAAGTTGCAGCACAAGCACATGGTGCATGAATGTATTCAGCACCTCACCTGAGTCTGTCAGATTGATTTACAATAGCGCCAGAGATGTGCCAATGAATTTGTTACGCAGTCGGGAGTGCAGCAGAGCTGGAGGGGCAGTTATTGTTGTTCATAATTAGTGCTGCTGGTGTCCTCTCAGGTGTATATCTGTGAGAGAGTGGTGAAGAGATAGAAAGAGAAAGAAATAGCGAGGGAAAGCCAACAGGAAAGACAGAAAGTGGATGCAGTTCCCAATAAAGAGTTAACTGCAGAGGCTGTCAGCACTTTTGTTGACCAGAGAAATTGAGAAAAGACAGAGAAAGAGAGGATGATTTCTCTTTCATCCTGCCAAAAAAAACCCCTCATCAATAAAAACATCACCACATTCCCCATCAATCCAGGTCATAGACTCAACAACAACACCACAGCCATGCTTCCATCAGCCATCTTTCTTGTTTTCGGACCAGTAAAAGAGGGTAAAATCTGTGCAGCTTTTCCTTTATGACGGGAGGAGGTGATGGCTGCTGAAAGCAATCTGACGGCCCTGGACTTTCCAATCGATACTGAGGGACGGAAGAGCAGTCAGCTAGCACAGCACTCCGGCAGCAGTGAGAGAGAAAAAGAGAGAGAGGGTGTCACTGTTGAGCTTGGATAAATAGATCACTGGGATTACCAGCAGTCACTTTTGACTGCTATCTGTACAGTCTTTTTAATCTTCCAGCCTGAAAGAACTATCTTAACCTAAATGAGAGCTAGGTAACAATTACTGAATCCAGGGACTGGGACTGAAAATGATGATTCACTATAAATAACTTAAATTGCAAGACCTGTGGATCTAGCCCTTTAAAAATTCATCCTTCCTAAGTGCCTTGGAGCAATTGAGTTCAATTTTATTTATATAGCACCAGTTCACAACAACAGGCGCCTCAAGGTACTTTATACTATAAGGTAAAGACCCTACAATATTACTGACAGAACCCCAGTACTCAGATGATCCATGATGAGCAAGCACTTGGCAACCTTGTTGAGGAAGAACTCTTTTAACAGAAGGAGACCTCTGGCAGAACCAGGCTCAGGGAGGGGCAACCATCTGCTGCAACCAGTTGGGATTGAAAGAAAAAAAAAAAAGACAGAAACGAGGAGCATCAACAAACAGGACAAAACACAAACTGCAGGAGA
>VUQI01030369.1:0-15868 GCA_015106735.1 Paratilapia polleni | reverse complement strand
GTGTTTACTTGTGTTATCTTTGTCTAATATTTAAATTTGTTTAATGATCTGAAACATTTAAGTGTGACAAACATGCAAAAAAATAAGAAATCAGGAAGGGGGCAAACACTACAAACAGTACAAATCTTTATATTCCAACAACAAATACTTAAGTATGAACTGATAAGCACACAGATGGGGGGAGGGTGGAGCTGGGGGTAGTGCTCACTGGGTGAGAGCTCAGTGTAGAGCTGTATTAGCTGGAGTCTGATCCTGCTGAAGATGACGCTGGTTAAGAGATGGTTAGTCCCTGCTGAGGTCGCATTCAAATGAAGACAACCATGTCCATCATTTCTGGGACTCAGTTATAGGATAAGAAGCAAAGCACACACATCTGGCCTAACAATTAATGCTCTTACATACTAAATGTGTGGATGTCAAATGTGGAGACAGTGGAGGAGGAAGAGTGTGTGGATATGTGTCTTAATGTGTTCCTGAGTACTCAAATCATCTCCAAGCTCAAGGTTGGAACAGTAGGGCTGATTACATTCCTCTAAAAAAAGAATCTTATTTTGAAAAAAAAATATCCATGCACATAGAGGTATGTTGCAGAAGTCACCACAAGCCCATAAAAAAATGTGACTGTATTACAAAGATTCATCTGATAGTGCTGCCAGTAAACTGCTGTTTTTGCATTTAAACAAGACAAACTGAGAGAAGTGAATGTATGTAAACCACATAAGAGGTTACAGAGCTGGGCACTGCACTTCAATAATTACATGGCACTGAATGAATTTCTTAAATATTACTGGAAAATACACTGCCATTCTATGACTATAACTAGGTAGTAAATCCCAGCATCAGTGAGTTAATAAGCTTACAACACGCTTGTACAATGTACTGTATCCAATAATACTTGTCTTTATGCTGAAGCTATGAAAATTGGCCAATTGAACCATTCAAATATTGGTATTTTATCTACAAAAGGGCAGACCAGTACAAGAGACACAACTACTTGTATAGCATTCATTTAAATGTGGCTTTGTATATTGCATGGGACTGCAGATTGGATGGCCTGGTGGTGATGTGGTTAGCACTATCACACGTCACAATAACTGATGATTCTAAATTGGCCATAGATGTGCGGTACAGTACTGTGCAAACGTTTCGAGCCACCCCTCATTTCTTTCATTTTGCTTCCAAGGAGCCAGCCAGAGTTTTTCTTTGGACATTGGCTGCTTCTTCACTCATTTTCAGTCCAGTCCTTTTACCTGACCATTTTCAGAGGAATGATTTTTGTTTGTTAAGCCACTTAACACTGACCTTTGAATCATTCAAGCATTAAAAAGGCACCTAACTCAAGGGATGAACCAGTGCTGTGTCTACACATAACAGACAACTTAGCAAAGAACCAAAGAATTGTATCTTTAGGCACTTTGTTACTAGCACCCTGTCATTTGTTCCTATTTCTTTAGTTGAATCTATGAAAACTGTCAAAGATAACACAGTTTGACAGGCATAAAATAGTATTTTGGTACCAACAAGGTGATTCTCAAAGAGCTGTTAGCTGAAAACTTGGCACGTCTTGGCATGGTGTGCAGTGTGTCCTTAAAAAATTTGAGGAAACTGGACAAGTGGAGGACCAAAGAAGAAGCAGTAGATGAACAGTATCTGAAAGTCATGTCCTTAAGAAAAAGGAAAAATATCCAGCAAAGACCTAACACAGGACCTGAGAGATGCATCTGGCCCTTCAGTTGATCCATCTACTGTTCATGGAAGCCTCATCAGAAATGGTCTCAGTGGAAGGGTGGCTGTCAAGAAGCCATTCTTAAGGAGAAAAAGGGTGAGGTATGCCAAATTACACAAGAATTGGACTGAAAATCAATGGCAACAGGTCTTATGGAGTGATGAATCCAAATTAGAATTTTTTGGTTCAAATCATCGTCAATACAGTAATTTTACCTTGAGACAGGGTCACATGTACAGGCTGTTGTGTTTTTCGAGGCTTGAATACAGTTTGTGTTACACAGTAGGTATAAAAAGGTCTAAGTAGAGCTGTTCCTTAATTTTATTTGGCTCAGTGCAGAGGGACAGTGCTGCCATGACCAGCAACACAATGCATTTGATCTAATACTGGTAAGTGCATGTAATGTACAAACAGAAAGCTGCTCCATGTTTCACTTCAAGAAGAACAGACTGCAGCCATCCTTGTCTTTGCATTCAAACTAATGTTACAGATCTCCCTGCCAGATTCTTGACTCAGATTACAGGAAAGGAAAGCACATATGACTAGGACTTTGAACGTTAACATTTAAAAACCATTATTTGGCTAACATCTACCTGGTTGTACCTTAGGTGTGCTGACTTCAGCTGGGACACATACATATATGTACATATTGTACATACAATTACATATTGTTTCAAAGCCTTGGGGCAAAATTCTAAAAAACAAAAAAGCTTAAAAGGACAACTAAGGTTAAATCACACTGTGGTAAATAACTTTACACTTTTTATTTTATTTAGCTGGTTTGTGAGCAGAAGATGGAGCTGCAAAAAGCCCTGCAAAGATTTATATGATAATGTAATTTTCTTTTTAAGCCACTGTTGCAGTAAAAGGATACTAAAGGAGAAACTGATGAGCTGAAAGAAAGATGCTTACATTTAAGCACGTGAATTTTACATTAGAGAAACAAACTGATCACAAAGCCCATCCTGAGTTATTTCAGCCAGGCCTCTCAGGCAGGCACACAACAAAACTGGGTGCACACACACACAATTTCATAAGTACAAAAGGTCAAAGTGGTAAAAATATATCCACTGCTGTAACAAAAGAGTTTCTCAAATATGGCAAGTATTTCTTATCTTATACATCCTAACATTTTCATTTTAAAACTGATAATAAACTGATGTTGATCAAATGAAAAGGGCAGAAAGGCACATCAAGTGCACAGCAGCAGGTCCACAATGTTCAGCGTGCTGAACACCCTCCTATGCTGTGAGGACTTTACTGTTTAATAAAGTAACATTTACATCAGCTACATTTTGCTTTACATTTTTAAACACGTCAATTTCACGTGATTCATTTTGTAATAAAATGACAAAATTGTCATTCAGCAAACGCTGACAGTCAGAGCAGCCAGACAAAGATTAAACAGTGGAAGTCAAAGAGTGCTGATATATCTCAGCCCTAACCAAACCTAACAAGGCTTCACAGATAACTTGGAAGACACATGTCCATCACTGTGCATGAAGCTGCATGTTACAGGGCTTTTGAAGAGTCTCAGGACTCACATTAAACCACCTGTGTCATACACAATTCTCAGATTATGATAACAGTTTGTGATTAAATTAAACAGTGAACCCACTAAACAGTACTAATCAGTGCAGAAGCTGTACAATAGATAAAAAAATCTATTGTACTGCTTCTGCACTGATTAGTACTGTCAAAAGCAGGTTAAAGCAGGTTAAAGCAGGTTATTTAAGAAGGAATGTGATCAAAACCCACTACTGAGATCCATTTCATCTCTCTGTGACCACTGCGACCATTGTCATGTACTCATTCCAACAAGACCACAACAAAGACATACAAAGTAGCATATCTGACAGACAGAGAGAGACGAGGCATTGTCCCAAGAGCATGGGCCTCTAAATCCCTGCTCAGAACTCTTTGTCTTAGGGGGCAGCTAAGCCACAGGGGTCACCCTCCCAGACCCCCCCAGGTCAGGAGGATAAACGGCCACCAGCCGAGTCGTCTCACAGAGAAAAAAGATGATCCTGTGATCAGAAGCTACATCAATATGACCATCTTTCACACACAGCTGTAAGGCAGGCAGCAGCACCAAACAAACAGCAGAGTGGAGTCTTATTCGACGGCACAGAGCACAGATCTGTGTGTTTTTCTAAAGACAGTTTTGAATAGCACAGGAATATATCTTATATTTATGACTTTATGTTTGATTATATGTGAAACCAGAAATTTAGAACATATTTCACTGAACAGACTCTACTATTGTGTTTCCTAACACAACCACCTACCACCCAACCCCACCAAAACTCCCCACATACATCCCAGATTACAATACCTCAGATTAAAAGATTATTTCTGCCATCAATGCTGATTTTTGAAAAAGGATTTGCCGTGCATAAGTGTGTTTGCATTGACCATAGCGCAGCAACAAAGGGATGATCAATAAGAGAGGACAAACTAATCTGTAAATGTGATTAATTGAGCTAATCCTGTTTACTGAGGAACAGCAGAAATTATCATTTCCAAATAGCATTATTGGAAGTGATCAATGACAGAGGGCCACTCCATTACTGCAGGGCAGCTGAGACACCAATGGATGACCTTGCTTGTCTGACTGCCTGCTGTGGCAGGCCAACAAGACATTCAACTACACACCTTAAAATGAATTTGATTCATTTTTTTAAATCAGTCATAGAAAAGAAAGGGTTTCAGAGCACAGCGCAGCACATGCCACTTTCTATGTTAAAGAGTGCTTTTGCCTAACATTCACACACACATTCACACTCCAATGAATGCATCGGGGGCAACTCGGGGTTCAGTATGTTGCCCAAAATTACTTGCAGACCAGGGGAGCCAGGAATCGAACTACCGACCTGATTAGCAGATGACCCGGTCTACCTCCTGAGCCACAGCCGCCCCCAATATATATCTGAGCTAATGCAAAAGGCTCACTTACCCATGCACACACATACAGCTATGGACATCCCACACAGTAGTTTGTCACATATACAACCTTTCAAACACCAATTCACTTACTCCGCCTGTGAAAGCATACTCACTTTATCACAGAATTATACTTTTTGCACACCTTCTCCATTCTCCATGTTTGACCTAAGTGGTGCTTTTTGGGAACAGCTAACCTCTGCTTAAACCCAAACACTGATGTTAAACTAATTCCAGGACACAAAGACCCACCAGTGGCTTTTCATTTCTGTTTGTGTCATAATTTACTGATGCAGTAAATGTTTCTGTTATTAATAAAATCATTGCAGAATCACTGAATAATTTTTCTTTTAAAGGCCACTGAGGATTGGGGACCCTCAAGCATCATCAGACTCTTTCAAGTGGCATCATCTTTTCCTGCAGGTTCTGAATGACCTTTACTGCACTGGAGTCACTAGCACAGGAAAGGGCCAAGGCCTCTAAAATTCTGACATTTCTCCCAGTGGGCACAAAATGCAATTCAAACACTGCACCATATGTTTCACAAAATAAGACACTGAGGACGTTTAGGCATCTGCTTACAATTTTTTATAATTGTAGGTGGAGCATGCAAGGTCAATTGGGGCAATTTGATTTTTATGGTCTAACCTGTTGCCACAGTTATGAGGAATCCATTTTCTTTCCACCAAGCCCCTGTTCTGTGGTTTGTATTCTTCAGAGGAAACAGGGCCTAATTTCATACATTGTCAGTTTGGATATTGGATTGCTTGTCAAAACAAACAGTGAGTGCCAGGGATTTTGCACAACTGGAATATTTTAGTAAGAGTCCATGTGAGGTAGTTTTTCTATTCGGATTATTTGTTGCTGTATGTTTCTATTTGTGTGACCATGCTACGAAACAGGACTGTTTTAACATTAAAAATGACAAAGATTCATGAAGGACGCAATTTAAGAGTAATAAAAGAAAGTGATGATGTTTCTTAAAACAAGGTTACTTCCAAAAATACATTCCACATGTGCAGAGAACATTGAAAACTGAATTTTTATGACCAGAAGTAGAAGGAAAAATAATCTTGGTTACATGTACATCCACTACTACCTCTCTTCATTTATGCATCTGAGTTTTTGACGGAATAATAAGGGGAGCAAAAAGTGGGCCCTTGGGTTTTCATGTCTGAGTGTGAAGCTCTTCCATGTAGGAAGTGTTGCTGCAGGCACAGGGATCAAGTTCAGCAGAGCAGGAAAAGAATCATTATGCTCTCTGGACTAGCCAAGTGGTCTCTGTAGTCTCTTATCCCAGTATTTTCCACCAATAAACACTTCAACACTGTTAACCAACCTTAACTAAACACCAACTGCTTATTGACACTCACACCAGTCCCACCAACACTCACACTAGCAATCAATCAACAACGAGGGAAATATTGACAGGAAACAGCATGTGGTATAAATCTAAGACTTGTTTAAAATGACTGACTCATTCTACACACGCAAATACACAGAAAGGAGTTTCTTTGCTTCCTTCTCTAGTTGAAATGGTACAATATGGCTTTGGATAATGAGATGGTTAAACGGTTAATGTTTAAACTGTTAGTCAACAATTTAGTTTTGTTCATAAAGAATGCCAAGCAAGCTCCCTGGAAGTGACAGCTTTTCTCTGGCTGACATCGCTGTCAGTGATTTTGTTTAAGATGCTTCTAGAAACAAAAAATGTGATCTTTTTCTGACAAATAAACAATACCTAAGAGATCGTTCAGTGATGAAACATTCTTTTTTGTTCAATATCAGCCGATATATCAGCAGGGCCAATAAATCGGCCAATCTTAGCCGATATCGATATCAGCATTTATAAAAGCTGATAAATGAAATTTTAAAAAGTAAAGAAGAGACACCCTGCAAACATGTAATGAGTGTTGATGTTGCATAGCTTGCCCACCAGAGGGCGCTCTGCAACTTCCCTGCTGGCAAAACATTGCCAACGCCACAAACACAAAAACTAGCTGCTCCGAGCAGAGTCGGGCAGAGCGTAAACAAGTAATCCACAACTTGTTATGACAATAAAACAAGTTTATTTTTAATCTGCACTGTCACATTATCTTAGTAAGGACTCACAAACAACTATTTTTATATCAATATCAGTATCGATCTGGCTCTAGTATTTATTTCTACATACTAAACACTTACAGTGCTAAAGACAGTAATACCAGTTATTCAGTAAGAAATGATTCTTTATAAATAAGAAAAAAAAACATGAACTGGAAGGTCCATGGCAACCTGGTGTGGAACTACCCCTACTGAGTTTGTACTGAGCAACATTTGTCATGTTGAATATTACTCCTGGGTATCTGAATGATTTTAAAACAATAATATTTATTTTTTTAGTAAAAAATTTTAATACTATTTTAATTTTAAATAACATTTTGAGGAAGTTGTTTGGCAATATTAGGAGTACTGATTCCCCTCCCCGAAATACAAGCTGGCGGTATAATGGTGAGCACCATCCTGGTGCTGGGCTCGAATGTCCTGGTTTTGAATCTACTGGCTGGGGCCTTTCTGTGTGTCCAAAGACATGCATGTTAGGTTAACTGGTGATTCTAAACTGGTGAATGTGAATGGCTGTCTGTCTCTGTGTGGTAGGTCTGCATAGACTGCGACCTGTCCCGGGGGCTATCCGACTCTCTTGCCCCATGATGGCTGGGATAGGTTCCCTGTGACCCTGAATTTGAACAAGCTGATAAGAAAATTGATGGATGGAAATAAAAGCTTTATTTATAAACCACCATGGCTTTCATTCCTTTATACTGTTCAAAACATGCTGAAGGTTTGATGTCCAGCCGACTGACGTGTATCTGCATTTTAACATAAAAACAAATAAGTACAAAAAAAAGAGCAGGGCAAGATTTTCACTATTAAGAGTACCTTTACTGCCTTGGCACTCCACTGGCTTAATGCTCAGATTATGAGAGCTTTAATAACTGAATGTTATCATCCTTCCACCCATTTTCTTTTGTGCTTATCCATCTTAAAGTCATGAGGGTGCTGAAGCCTATCCCAGCTGTCATAGAGCAAAAGGAAGGGTACAGCTTGGACAGGTTGCAAGTCCATCTCAGGGCTAACACACTCTCACATCCACATCTACGGCCAATTTAGAATCATCAGTTAACCTAATGTCTTGGACTGCGGGAGGAAGCCAGCGTACCCCAGAGAACCCATGTAAGGAGCGCATGCAAACTCGAGACAGAAAGGCCCCAGCTGGCTGACGTTATCAGTGTCTTCTAACTAGAAAATGTATGCTTTAAGAAATAATCTGACATTTCATGAAGTCTGACGAACACTCACAGAAACCACTGCTTAGGGGGCAGGAAATAATGCAGCACATTTGTTACGCTAGTTTTTGCACATCCGTGAGATTTTAATGTAATTTCCCACCAGAAAACACCTTCCAAAATGACAACCTCTTCCTTTAATAGAGGTATATAAAAATCACTTACAAAGTGAAATTGAAATAGAAACTGCAGTGTGAAGCTTCTCACTAAAAAGAGCTGAGATTCCAGTCTGGTGTGACCTTGTGAGAACACTGTCCTGTGTCTCAGTACTGGCTGTAATTAGCTGCTCCCAGCCAAACAAAGCATTAATACCCTGAACAAACACACAGTCCGCCAGCCATTGAGCTTCAGCTTCAAGCCTCTTCACTCAAGCAGCCAAACCCGTGTTTTCATCATCTCCTCAGCTTCAAGCAGTGCTGACCAGCAGGAACTTCGCTTTCAGTCTATTAGGCTTTGCGGCAAAGCTTCATCCTCCTCCAGACAGAAGAAAAGCCCAGTCATTGTAATTTCAAAGGACTCCCATATCTGACACATCTGAACTAATGAGAGACTATTCCTTCATATCCTCACAGTTCATACAGCATAGAGATGTGTTTATTACAATGTGCAACAAAACAATGTCAACAAAAGCTAAAATTATTTGACTACTCGGTTAGCAATGACTATACTCACTGCTCAGCAAAAGATCAATCAATAAATAAATAACAGTGTGGCTGAAGGCCATGGCAGACGACACAAACAGCTGCAGTTCTGCTTTAAAGTGGAATGTTTCTCACCTCTGTAACCACTCACTTTGCTATTTACTCACTTTGGAATTGCATACCAATTTCTTGCTACCCTAGTGCTACTGAGGTACTGTTTCTTACTTTTTAATACTCTGACATTGTGTGCACAGCATGTTTTGATGATGACCTGCAAAATACAGATAAATATTTGAAATTAATACTTAAAGAAAAAAAAAACAGTCTACTTGTGTTACCAAGTCACAGCTATTATAAACATACTTCTTTAATATTCACTTGATAGTTGAACACCATTTTCTGTAAAATATTCTGCTCATTTCTAGCTCTGCATTTTTATTCTTGGACTCTACTAGAACCGCTATGAATGATTCACAGTTCAAATTTATTCTTATTTATATGATTCTTATATTTACATTTATTCTGGGCCACTGTACAGTTCTCAGTCCATCCTCTGTCTCAATCAAGCTGTTGTAGCTTCTTTAACTCTTTCCTCCATAAAGACAACATTTGATGAGCTGATGACAAGTTCAGACACCTCAGTGTATATCAATAAAGAAGTGGTTTGACGACCATTAGAACAGGTTCTGGGTTTTTCCAAGGGTAGCCCTAGTAATTTGTATATGGGTTACTCCTAGTAGCCAAGGGGGAAAGAGTTAAGGCGACCTCTCTTTATGCCAGCTCTCCTCTGATTTGCCCCTTTTCAAACAGAAGATTTGAACAGGAGGAAGGTGGGGCTGTTCCTGAGATGACCATATTCATTTGTCATCATACAAATCTAAGAGTAGAAAAAAACATCTCAAACTGAATGTTCAGAGCAGCCTGATGCCTGAGCCTTTAGGTCAGGGGGGTTATGTGTATTTAGCTATAATTTTGGCCATATTTAGTATGAACACATACCATTGTAACACAACATACATGACAAAAAATAAAGAAAAGCATAACAGGTTCACTTTAGTGTATGTTGCACCTATTTCTGGTATTGTTCATTAGCAATAAATGTCTGTTACATGATGCCTGAAAATGTAAGCATCATGATCTTCTGGATATGTAAGGGTAACACTCCACTGCAACTTACACACTGATGCTGTTTAGGCTACTGGCTGACAGAGTCACTCTGCCCTCCTCACTTCAGCTGTTTTCTTATTCATAATACTTGCACTTAATCATTTACTCCCTAGGTCAGCAGGAACATTGGCTCACTGATATTTTAAGTCAGTTCAATTGCTAAATACACCTAATATTTTCAGTGTTTACTCTCGTTTTTTTCTGGATTAAGCTTTTTGTAATCTCTTACAGAGCTTTCCTTCACAGTCCTGTTCCCCAACAAATTGGATGTTGTTTTTGGTAGAATACAGGGTAATTTTGAATTTGATGGCAGCAACACGATTTCATACAGGTATGGGCAACAAAAGAAGGAAAGCTGAATTCCGTTTTGGAACTCGCTGCATTGGCTCATTAATTTAAAACTGTATCATGCAAAGAAAAAAAATGTATGTACAGATGTATATAAATAAAGTGAAATATTTTAGAAACCCTGGAGTCTGCATCCTTTGGGCTAAAGACGACAGAGACCATGCACCTCGTTAGCAACAGAGAAAACTTTATAAAGTGCATTTTGGGTAAACTTTCAAGCGTCATCTCACCATAAGAAGTAGCCGATTGGTCAAAACAAGTTACAGCATATGAAAGGTCTCATTTTACCTACATTTTGATACCAGGCCCATCTTCTAGCCATAATTCCTTCTGTGTCCAAAACAATTTTGTAATATAATCATATGCAGAATGTAGCTTACGACTGAAGTGGGGAAACAAGTAGGCCCACAGGTTCCACAGCTGTGTTCTGGGTTTGAGCACACAGAAGGGCCCTGATCACAGAGGACCTCAGGCTCAACAGATGATCCGACTATGAGCCACTAGATGAGGACACTGCACTGAACACAAGTGTTACAAGCTAATGAATGCCAAACCTCTAAGGTTTAGTAAACTGAGTAAAAAGGACAGCCTATCTTATGGCAAAAGAAAGTTGTCACAAGGTGAACAGACACTGATGCAACAGACAGACTGAAATGATTGATTTGCCACTGAATGCAAAGTGATGGCTTCTTAATTTAAATTTGCTTTACAAATTGCAAAACAGAATTAAAAAAAAAGATTCTGAAACAGCTTGAGGAACACAACAAAGTCCCCACAAATCTGCTGAGACACCCGTAAGATGCACTGGAGTAAGCCTGACCCACGCAGGCTCCAAGCAAAAATTCAGAGCAATTTCTCTACAACTGTTTAAAACTGTCAGTTCTACCAAAAAAACATGGCTTTCTCTTGGAATAATAAGTATCATGAATACTTAAAAAACACAAATGCTTGAAGAAATAGAACAGGCATTCCTTAATAATAACATTAATCAAGGCCGCTCCAGAGGGACATCTGGAAACTCAAACATCAGCAGTGAAATCAAACTGCAGCAGCAGGTTTGGGGTTGTATGGCCTACTTATTCACCCTGCTTTAGTTTCTGTATAACCTTAATGACAACACTGTCTGTTCCAATCAGCTCAGTGCTGCTCTAAGATCCATTTTTCAAACTTTATGACAGTTTTAATTGCTCCCACCTGCTGCCTCATCGACCCGCTCAACGGCCACTTTCACTCACATGTGTGGATGCAGACAAAGAAGTCTATTAGGTGCAACTTGCCTTTGCTCCAGTGAGGTCACTTAGGCATTAAATTAGTTCCAGCCCGGTTCCAGTGTGAAACACTACATACATAGTAAAACTTTATATGGTCTTATCTTTTTTTCTCTCTATTGCTTGCTGTCCAATTTTCATATTGTTGAAGAGGCACTTTACTGACTCATTAATGAGTGAGCATCATATAGAGAGTGTAACATTATCCAGTGGTTTGTCCTTATCGTCTGTTTGCTCATTCAGCATATACTGCATGCATACACATGACATGCATATATCCATGCATGTGCGAGGTTGGTGGTCTGTTCCTTGTATGAGCGCATATGGATTAATAAAGCTGTGTTTGCATTGTAAAAAGTATCTTAGGTGTATAAATAACACATGATATCAAATGTCAGCACAGTACACTGCCCTGTTTTCAGCGAGGGGTGGGTTTATAATCTCTCTCTGTCTACAGACAGGTGGAAAAATGTTAGATCATCTGTGAAATCCATCAAACTTACTGGCATGAGATCTTAACGAAAAAAATCTAACGAAATGGTGACAAAACAAGTGGTCTGCTGTAAATGTGTCTGACTGAATGATTTTATCTTGTTCTGGCTCTGGTGGGCAAACAAACAAAACTGGGTCATTTCATGAGTGTCAGAATCAGGTGATTCTTCTAGAGAATAACATTAGCAGCTTTAATGAAGCCACACAAAATTTCTGTTCAAGAACATGACATTTTCAGGACTGAAAAACACATTTAAACTCTGTTTAAAAGTTTAAAACTCCAAGTGTCATAATCTAAAGCTAAAGTCACATTTTTATTCAACATGATTTTTTGTTTAACCAATCGCTGATGTGATGGGATATATCGAAGTTTTAATAGCAAAACCACACCAATAAAATGTCTATGACAAAGATTAACAAAAGCAAGCATCGGTACCCTTGATCCTTCAGCCGATTTTCTGGTAATTCACTAAAGAAAACTTAAAGTGCATGTAACTAGAAGTCAGGGCTCAAAAATGCTGGAAAAAATAAGGTGACTTTGAAAGCACCAAATTTTGACCCATCGCTATGTACTGAGGGCCTGTAACTGGGACAGTTTTCATCAAAGTCAGGTAAAATTTTGCAGAGATTCTTTAAATTTACTTAAGTTATACTACAAACAAATAAGCAGATTCTAAAGGAGTCATATGGGAACTTTTCCCAGATTTGACTCATTTTGTATGGAATGACCCAAATACCAACTCAGGTCACAACCAACCAAAAAATGTCACCAAACAAAAAGCTCTCAAAGTCTTGACCATGTGACGGTGGGCCAAAGGGGGTTGTAATTCTTGTGGTACAAGATCTTCACCAATTAAAAAAACAACACAGGAACCACAGCTGCATATATCATACATATATATATCTATATATATGACAGGTGTAAAGAAGAATATTGAAAAGCTTGTTACAATGCAATGTTCAGTAGGGAAGCCTTGGGTCCTGGCAGTCATGTAAACTTTACTTTGATATGCATCACTCACCTAAACATTGCTGCAAACTAAGCACAACCCCATTGCAATGGCACATGTGCACTACAAAAACTGCTCTGGAAGGGCTCAAGTAACAACAATAAGCCCAAGGCCTTGACCCGGCCTCCAAACTCCCCAGATTTCAATGTGAGCATGCACGGGATGTGCAGGTAAACCTGATCCACAGAGGCCATAATCCACAATCCACAGAACCCGAAGAATCCGCTGACAACCTGACTCACACCACAGGACACCAACAAAGCTTTAGTGTCCCCGCATCTACAGGCCAGATCCGATTTGACAGCACAATACTAGAGGGTGGTGTTAATGTTAGCTGGATGGGTGTATTCTGTGCAAATGATAAAGTCATTATGACAAAAGAACATGTACAGTCACTGTAAAAAGAAAGTTCACCCTCAGTCAGTCAGTTCTAAGGTTTTATGTATCAGGACATAATAAAAATCCCCTGGTCCTCAGCAGGTTCTGAAATAATCTAAATACAACCTCAGATGAACAATGACACAACATACTGCATCGTGTCATTATTTATGAAACAAAAACGAAGCCAAAATGCAGAAGCAGTGCATGAAAAACGTCCACCCCATGATTCAGTAGCTTGTTGAACCACCTTTAGCAGCAATAACTTGAAGTGATCATTTTCTGTGTGACTTTATCGGTGTCTCGTATTGTTGTGGAGGAATTTTGGCTCACTCTTCTTTACAAAGTTGCTTCAGTTCATTGAGGTTTGCAGGCATTCGTTCATGCACAGCTCTCTTAAGGTCCCACCACAGCATTTCAATCAGGTTGAGGTCTGGACTCTGACTGGGCCATTGCAGCATCTTGATTCTTTTCTTTTTCAGCCATTACGTTGTAGATTTGCTGCTCTGTTTGGGATCATCGTCCTGTTGCATGACCCAGTTTCAGCCAAGCTTTAGCTGTTGGACAGATGGCCTCACATGTGACTCCAGACTACTTTGGTATACAGAGGAGTTCATGGTCAACTCAGTGACTGCAAGGTGCCCAGGTCCTGTGGCTGCAAAACAAGCCCAAATCACCACCCCTCCTCCACTGTGCTGACAGTTGGTATGAGGTGTTTGTGCTGATGTGCTGGATCTCGTCTGTCTAAAGGACATTGTTAGATGTCTTGTGGTTTGTTGAGATGCAACTTTGCAAACCTAAGCTGTGCTACCATGTTCTTTTCAGAGAGAGGAGACTCTCCTGGCAGTCCTTCCAAAGAAGCCGTACTTATTCAGTGTTTTTCTAATTGTACTGTCATGAACTTTAACATTTAACATGCTAACTGAAGCCTGTAGAGACTGAGACGAAGCTCTTGGGTTTTTTACAGTTTCTCTGAGCATTGCACGGTTTGACCTTAGGGTGAATTTGCATTCCTGGGAAGATTAGCAGCTGTCTTGAACATTTTCCACTTGAATGAATAATCTTTCTCACTGTAGAATGATGGACTTCAGATTGTTTGCAAATGGCCTTATAACCTTTCCCAGATTAATGGGCAGCAACAATTGCTTCTCTACGATCATCGCTGATGCCTTTCCTCCACACACCACAATGCTGCAGACCAGCAAACTACCAAAACTTCTGCTTGTATACAGGTGCTCACACTTGCTGATGATCAATTAATCAGTGTATTTGATTAGCAGCACCTGGCTGCTACTTACCCTCTTAATTCCTATGGAAGCAGTAATGGCTGATTTAGATTTCTGTGGTGACTCTTGGTAGAGTCTATGACGTAACATATGCAAGTGGCCGATGCTGTTGCCAGCATTCATGCTTGTGCGTGGTGCATTATGTGTTAAGTACCTTGTGGTTGTGTCCCAGTGTTGATTGTTATTCTCTCGCTGATGCATAGGGGGAATCAATAGTACCGAACAGGCTGTGTCAACGTGCCGTGTACATTACGTCGTAGGGTTTCAGAGGGGTTTGCGGTTACGACGTACCTACAGCATAACTTTAACACAGAAGTATAAATCCCATGTAAGGGTGTGCTTGGTTTTTCGCATCTGCATTTTGGCTTACTTTTTGTTAAACAAAAAATGATATGGTGTAATATACAGCTGAGGTTAAGAAGTAATTTTTGGCTTCTAATGATTGTACAGCATCCATTTAATGACTTTAAAAAAATAAGAATTGGGTGCAGAAGTTTGAATTTATTTTGGATTTTCTCTAATCCACACAGGGTCAAAAGTATACATACAGGCTCAAATATATACACACACCCCCACTAACATTTGGTTAAATGTCCCTTAGCAAGTTGCACCTCGACCAGATGCCATTTTTGAGTTTTGTGTATTTAATATTTTTTTTGGTTTTGAGAATTGTTTATATTTGAGTTTCGTTATTCGAGTCCTCTGTGTCATGGTCCCGGGTCGTTTGACCCAGTGTTTTGAGTTTTGAATGTTCTGATTCTGCTTATTATTAAATGTTCTATTTTGATTCTTAGTCGCTCTTCATTTGTTATCCTAGAGTTTTAGTCTTATTACTTGTGCAGGTTGAGTTTTGTTATTTATAATAATTTTTCATTCTTCAGTTAGTATTGTCTTTCTGTTCTCAGTTTACATTTTCAGTCTAGCCTTCCTAGTGTTCCCTATTGTCTGGTCTTGGTGTTTGTGTTTTGTTCTGTCCCTTTTTCACACTGAATCTAAGTTATCTGTTGGTCATGGTTCTCTGTATCTTGCTTGCTTGGTTTTGAGTTGTTCTTTAATTTAGTTCCTTGTATTATGAAGTTTTCAAGTCTTGTTATTCAATTCAATTCAATTCAATTTTATTTGTACAGCGCCAAATCACAACAACAGTCGCCTCAAGGCGCTTTATATTTTAGGGTAAAGACCCTACAATATTAGACAGAAAAGACAGAAAACTCCAACAATCAGACGACCCCCTATGAGCAAGCACTTGGCAACAGTGGGAAGGAAAAACTCCCTTTTAACAG